>CALNHX010004227.1:0-27852 GCA_940337035.1 Agriotes lineatus | reverse complement strand
ATATATATATATATATATATATATATATATATATATATATTTCTGACCTGCAACCCATTCTGAGTCCGTACATTGTAAATTTACATATCTTTCTGCGTCCACCACCTTTCTGCGTCTGTATACGGACGCAGAAAGGTAATCCCATGCTTTTCAATCGATTGGTAATTGTTAGCTTTGCTGACGTCAGGATTTTTAACATGTAAGAAAGAGAGCTTAGGAATCACTGATGCAGAAAGCAATATTGTATTTGGTTCGGTTGAAAAGAGACATCAACATGGACGCAGAAAGGGTTGCATTATGTATTATAATATTCAAATGTAATTCAGGAAACTAACGTGTGGCGGCGCAATTATCGTTTTGTGTATATCGATACTGTGTGTTGGTGGTACCATTCAACGATGATTAGGCGTCCTGTGATTTGGCAACACCGTAAACCATGCTACACTACTGTTCCCAATTTAGTACGAAACAGCATAGCGTTCGTTGAAAACTTCCAAGTGCCGGGCGTGTTTGTATTAGTAGTAGTGTTTTTTATTGTTAAACCGTGATGCAATCCAGAGGACAGAGGCTAGTCCAGTTAGCGTTAACTAAGGCCGTAACTACTCCTGAGCCCGAAAATGGTAAGTAATGGTAATCGCTAGTGATGTTACAATACCTCCTACCTACATAACCTAATTTTTCGGAAACCTTTTAACATTACAGTTTTATATTTTATAAACGTACATTTTTTTAAACGACGCAAATTTATTTAATACTGTTCAATTACCTATATAGATTTGTAGAGTTTTCTATATTTTTAGAACTGAGTGAATCGGATGACAGTGTTATATTTTCATCGGACTCGCATAACGACCCCACATATTATCCAGATGTAGACATTGAACGTGAGGTAGGTACTTCAATATTCAGGTGGAAGCTGAATTAGAATACCCAGCAAGATCGCCCCCCCCCCCCCCCCCGAATGAATTTTTATCAGAAAACCGTAGTTCAGTAATTCAGAATCCGACAGTATCGGTAAGTATTATTTTAGGATTTTACAGATCAGATGTTAATGTCAAACTGAAATGTGTAGGTAATATTTAATTATGTTTATCGGGTGTCCCGCGGCAAATTTCATTTTTACTTCCTTTTACTATAAAAGAAGTATTGGATTCACCCCAAAAATTCGAAATTGAGTTTTCAACAGATCTTCACGTTTTCGAGTCCCCTGATCCCAAAAAACATATTTTTTTTCATTGGTCTGTGTGTCTGTCTGTGTGTCTGTCTGTGAACAGAATATCTCAAAAACGAAAAGAGGTATGGCATTGAAACTTCATATATAAGTTTTGTGTACTATGTAGATGAGACAGCAAGCTTTTGAAGAAAATCGCATAACCGGAAGTAGGTGTTTACTCTTGTGATTTTTCAGTTTTTTTCGATTTTTTCAAAAACGGTTCTAACAATTTTTTTTAAACTTTACATTTTTCTTACATTTTTAATGTGTATTGATGTGAGATAGGTGATTTTCCAGTTGAATACTTCTAAAGTGGGTTTCATTTGTTTTTTTTCTATTTTTTTTATTAACTCCTATTTTAAATAAAACACCCGGTATATTATTACATTTTTGAATTCACCTTAAAATTATAGAGAAAATTTGTCTCTTCAACTAACACTCGATTTTGTACCGTTTTTGTAGAATTTGTAATTTTTGAAAATTTTTAACAAATGGTTAAAAATTAAAAATGAAATTTTTGACTAATTATAAGATCACTGTAAAAGGAAGTTGTGTGAGTGTATCACACCAGATTTTTAAACTTGAAATAAATTTTTTATTTCTTCAAGTATTTTATTGAAAAAAATTGCAAAATAAGCCTCAATCTTTGGGAAATTATTTGTAAAACAGCACATCCGCCAAGTGACGCCCCTCACGTCGTACCACTTCTTCCAAACAAACTTGAAAATTGCGCATCACACGCATAAGCATAGGAGGTGTAATTCTACGAATTTTGCGGGTGATGTTCTGCTTTAACACATCCACAGTGGCTGGTACATTCTCGTAGACCTTTGATTTGAGATATCCCCACAACAAAAAGTCCAAAGGAGTTAAATCAGAGCTTCGCGGAGGCCAATTTCGAGTCCCTCTCTTAAAAATTATGCGATTCTGGAAAAGTCAGAACGATACCTGGAAATGGTCAGTAACTTTCTGTGGCCTTCTCTTCGTCGTCGGATAATGTTTAACAGAGGTCAAGATATCTGATTTATGCAAGATACTTCTCATACCGCGAATATCGTAATGGCTTCGCCAACTTTTCCCAAATAGCATCATTTCTAAGAGAGGGACCCTAAATCTCCCCCCTCCTGGTCTCAAATCAAAAGTCTACGAGAATGCAGCACCCACTGTGGATGTGTTAAAGCGGAACATCATCCGAGAAATTCGTGGAATTACACGTGCTATGCTTATGCGTGTGATGCGCAATTTTCAAGTTTGTTTGGAAGAAGTGGTACGACGTGAGGGGCGTCATTTGGCGGATGTGCTGTTTCACAAATAATTTCCCAAAGATTGAGGTTTATTTTGCATTTTTTTTCAATAAAATACTTGAAGAAATAAACAATTTATTTCAAGTTTAAAAATAAAATTTTCCGCGGGACACCCGTTATATTGCGGTATTAATTGTTTCAGAGTTCTAGTCAGAAAAGAGAGTTATCTTCTGTTAGTGAAGTATCTCCGCTCTATTATGAGGTAGGTACACAAGTTACTTTTCTAACACTTTTACGGGAAAAAATGACTGACCCAAATAAACTTTGAACTGGCTTAAATATGCACTATAATTTAAATAATTTTGAAGTGTTCAAAATTCTTATCGAAAACCGATTCTATGCTACGTTGAATGTGTTCTGTAGGTACTTTTGTTTCACACTGTAGTGTGTAGTAGGTACATAATTATGTGCAGCATACATACCTACTTTCAAATACAGGCAATGTTAAAATACATTAATACAATAATTCACAGGATTCCCAGCGACTTGGAAAACCTGGAAAAGTCGGGGAATTCAAAATAGTCAGGGAAATTTGTTCTTTGCGTGTTTGTGGCCCCTTGAAAACTGACCACGAGCTTTGTGCTTAGCCAGTTTCCGTTGCAACAAATACTTGTATGATAGCACGAAAACATTTTCAGTAATTTGCCTCAATTTCGGGATACTGTATATTAATATCAATTATCTTGTACAATTCTAACAGAATGAAATTTGCTTTATATGCAGGAGCCAACTTCTTCAGATGAAACTATTCCTCAAAATATCGAAACTGAAATTGAAACTTTGCCAGGACGTCAAAATTTAGTGTCACATGGTAAAACTTCTCTTCGTAAACCAGATTACTGTTTTTTTTGCGAAAACGATGTGAAAAATTTTGGAAGGCACATTTTGCGCAACCATTCCCAAGAATCTGACGTCATAAAAATAAGTCTTTTGCCACCGAAATCAATTGAGAGAAAACGGCTAATTGCAACACAGCGAAAAAAGGAAATTTTAAAAAAACTCAGAATCTTTATTTAAACCTGTTCATACAAATGCTTTAAAAAATTGCGAAAGTAACTATGTTCCTTGCACATTTTGTTTCGGACTGTACTCAAGAAAGTTATTGTGGAAACACAAAAAGATTTGCCCAGAGAATAAAAACGCAGACACTCGCACAACCCTTGGCGAGGGACATAGGCGCCGACTTCGTAAAATTCCATGTGGGGCCAGTGGATATTCACCAGGGGGCCGGATATTCACCAGCTAGATGGGGGATCCGGGGGCCCTCCCACGGAAAATTTGAAACATTTGAGTTCAAATACACAGTTTTGACGCTTCGAATCGACTATATTTTTGCCACTGATTTATCAAGGTTAAGTTTCAGAAAATATAAAAAATAACACATAAAATTTAAAAACATAGACAAGCAACACTTAGATACTATTTAATGACAAGAATATAAATAGGTATGCTATTCACAAACACATTATACAAACAGCTTAAATATTTTTTCTCTGTGAAAACAAAAACAAATTCTACTTTATAAAATATAAAAATAAACTAGGCAAAAGACAACTCCAACTAACAAAGTTACTCCATAAAAAATGTATTTTGAATTTAAACACACGAATTTTATGTGGGGCCCAGCCCTACGTCTATCATTTCATGTGGGGCCTGGGCCTGGCGGCCCCCATTAAGTCGGCGCCTATGGCGAGGGACAAACCCTTTTACTGCCAAAATTAAATTTTGACTCCGATTTAAAATTAAAAGTATTTCCTCGAATGATGGCTGATCAAGTATCTTTAACAGCAAAAAAAGATTTGCTGATTTGTGCCTTCGGTGCTAGGTTTTTAAAAACTCACAGGGAGCAACACCATATTCACGTATGTTCCAGAAAAATGAGAGAATTGGCAAAGGTGTTGATGGAGGCGGAAAATATAAACCCAAAAATTAACAATCTTTTAAATCTTCTTCAGCCACAGTATTTTGACGTAGTGGTTAATGCTGTAAAAGTGATTGCCAAATACGATAGTCTAAAAGACATATATAAGTCACCTACTTTTGCAATGAACATTAGTAAAAGTTTAAAAGACGGCTGCGATATAGCAATATTAAAAGTTGTTAAAAGAAAATATATTGCCAACAACATATCTGCTGCAGAAGCTGAAACCAACTTAACGTTGTTTGTGCGTTTGTTAGAAACTACTTTGAAACACGACATTTCAAGTCAAGCTGGAAACGACCTTAATACAAAAACGTGGAATAAAATAACTCTGATACCTTTAGCAACTGATTTAAAATTATTTAGGCAGTATCTTATTGATACAGGAAATCAAGCTGAACAAAAGCTTAAAGAAAACATGAAAGATATAAAAAAAATTAATTTATTACTAGAGACTGTTTTTTGTCGATTACTTCTCTTAAATCGAAAAAGAGTCGGCGAATTGCAACGGATGAAGCTTACTACTTACACTTTGTCAGAAGCCAACAAGGCCCAAAATTACGAAGAATTTGCAGAAGCAGTTACACCCACCGAAAAAATATTATTAAAACGTTTTAAGAGAGTCGTAACCAGAGGAAAACGGAGAAGAGGAGTGCCTGTTTTGTTCAGCAAAGATATGCAAGATAATGTGCAGCTCTTAATACAAGCACGACCACACTGTGTGCGGCAAACTAATTTATTTTTATTTGCAAATCCAAAATCGGACCAACCCATTACAGGGTACGAAGTGCTACAAAAACATACACGTCTGTGCGGAGCAAAACATCCTGAAGCATTAACTTCTACTAAATTACGTAAACACCTAGCCACTTTATCGCAATTATTTAATATGACTAGTAACGACATAGAGCAACTGGCTACGTTTATGGGACACACTGTAGATGTTCACAATAAGGTGTATCGATTGCCTGACGATGTGTTTCAGACCGCAAAAATTGCCAAACTGTTGATGCTAATGGAAAGCGGGGTTGCGGCGAAATACAAAGGGAAGCCTTTAGAGGAAATAGACCTTAACATGGATGAAGAAATTCAGGGGAACTCTGATAATGTAGCTGATGTTATACAAAACATGCCTTGTAATTCAGGAAGTTCATTAGATATTTGTGATGACGTCTTGGAAGCTCAGAATGCAACAATAGAAGAAGCGAGCATACAACAATCCAACAACGGTAATATGAAGAAGAAACGACAACTTATCCCATGGACAAAAGATCAAAAGAAAGTGGTGTTAGCATTCTTTAAGGAGCACATTAAACGTAAAAAACCACCCAAACGAGGCGAATGTGACAGCTTGATACAACAACACCCGGACCTGTTAGTGTTACAAAATAAACCATGGCTGAAAATTAAAGTATTTATTCAGAACCATTACACAAAAAAATTCTTACACGATAATGATTCAAATTAGTGATGCCACACAGCAAATACAATTTTACATTTTTCCATTAATGCATTTTTTTATTAAATATTTAGTATGTTGCAGGTTATCTCGTAAATATCATAAATAGTGGGTGGAATTGTTTTTCAATGGACATGAAGATGGGATGCTATTATTATTATTACTATTATTGCATTAAAACTTAGTTTTTATTATTAGTTGTTACCTTTTATATAATTATATTGCTTACTTTGCTATATTGTTTGATCACTATTGTTTTACTTACTAGTTATTATTATAATACCTACCCCATGTTAAATTTAACCCAACATACCAAAATGTTATACATGCTTGTGTAAACATACTCTGTAAACTAATGTAAACAAAGTTAAAATAAAAATAAAACCTGCACTTCTTAAGTTTATTAATTCCAATAAATTGATTAAACTGATTAAATTAATATTATTGGTTCATTGAAACATATAATAGTAATTTATGTAGGCTATCCAAAACTAAAAGTAAGACTTTAAAAGTACGAACAAGTTGTTTACAGCTGAGGTCTTAGCGGAGACTAGAATTACTTGCGAACCCACCTATGTTCAATATAGAAAGTTTTGGCATAAAACTCACGTTTTAGTTGATTTTGAATAATTTCTAATTTTTTAATGCAAAATTCTCAAATTTGGGGGGGGCTGCACTACACGAACCCACCTGTGCTCAATATCGCAATTTTTGGCATAAAACTCATGTTTTACTTGAAATTGAATTATTTCTAATTTTTTAATGTAACATTCTCAAAATTGAGGGGGCCGCACTACGCGAACCCACCTATGCTCAATATCTAAATGCACTTGCAGAAAACAAATGTATTTCTAAGTTAATAATTTCTAAAACGGCATTTAGTAACTTTGTTTATTATAACCTTCAATTTAAAATAAATAAATTAAATTCTATAGTTTATGCAGATTATAATATTGTAATAGTTAATTCACAAGTGTTAAGACGGAAAAAAATAATTAGAAATACAATTTAACATGGATAAATAATACGTCTTTATCTAACACAACTTTCTGAAATAATTCCAACATTTTAATTACATGTACTAATGATAAAAGAAAAACAATAAACTAATAAACGTATTGTCATGAAATTAAACAGAATGTATTTTGTTAGTAAACAGGCTCTCAAAGCTTAAAAATTAAATAAAATGGTTAAATTTCACTATTAACAAGAGGTGCGGTGAATGACGATGTTGGTCGATCTTTGTAAATCGGAACTGAGGGAATCTTCTTTAATAGAGATGAAAGTTGAAATGCAGTCAGGTGGGAAGGTTGCCTGATTGGTATGTTGTAAATAAAATGTGTTGTTGAAGTTCAAAATCCTGTAAAATAGATAGAATTAGCTAAAAATGTAAAATTTTAGGTTAGAAAGTTTTGGTTAAAGACTAGTTAAATTTGTGGCGATTTGTATCCATACGCTTTAGAATATTCTCCCAGTATCTTCTGTAAGCATAGATCGTTTACCTGAGGCCTCTCCTTTAATGCTGCCCGTTTCATGGAATCATTGAACGAACCGATGAACGTGCTGGGTAACGATTTCGTAGCAGAAGACATCGTTGAGATACTGATTAAAACAGTATATGGTGGAATACTGCCAAACACCATCGTTATGACGTTCTCCAGATCAAAAATATGCTTCTAGCGTAAACTCATCATGCTAAACGTAAAACATGGTTAACCTAAAATTACAACAAAGGTGGGTAAATCACCAAGGGCCAGAATAAAAAAATTGCACATTTTCCTTATTTAAAAATTGAGAAAAGTAATCCCCTTCACAACCACATTCCGAACTCTCTTCAAAAATACAATCGACCAGTAGAAAGAAAGTTTCCAAACAGCGAATTTCATTCAAATATTGATTTTAAGGGTTTTCTCATAATTATATCGTTTTCCCCATTTTGCAACCCCCAAATTCACCTGGGCCGCAAAATTTCCACATCGCGAGTTCCCTTAAACAATACAATCGACCAGTAGAAAGTGTCCAAACAACAAATTTCACACAAATATTTAAAGGTTTTTCTGATATTTATACGTTTTTCCCATTTTCCACCCTCCAAAATCAACTGGACCGCAAAATTTCCATACCACGAATTTTCTTAAAATTAAAATCGACCTGTAGAAAGTTTCTAAATAGCGAATTTCACACAAATATTGATTTTAAGATTTTTCTTATAATTACGTTTTTCCCACCTTGCATCCGCAAAATTCAACTGGGTCGCCAAACTCTCACTTCCCAAATATTGATCCATAGAAAGTTTCCAAACATCGAATTCACATAAATACTGATATTAAGGATTTTCTGATAATTATAACGTTTTCCCCATTTTGCAACCCCCAAATCGAACCGGGCCGTAAAATTCTCACATCCCGAATTCTCTTAAAATATACAATTGACCAGTAGAAGGTCTCAAAATAGCGAATTTCGGCCAACCGAGAGATAATCGAGCAGCTGATAAAAAAGAAGCAGAGTGCGCGCGGACAGTTACAAAGTTTAGCGGGTACGAATCGCGGGGCCCGGCGGTAGAGTTAGAGAAAAGACAAGCGCCAGTGATACAGCAAGAGAAGGGGACCGGCAGGAGAATAAAACCGAATATATTTAATGCATTATAACAACGATTTAAATATAGATAAAAAGAAAAAGAGACGAAGGAACTGTGCAGAGGAAGAAAAAAACTAAGTGATAAACCTAGAAAAAGTAATTAGATCTCCTAAACATTAGTGTAGAACGGAACGCGTTTACAGTAGAAACTCGAGCGCTGAAGGAGATACTGAACGAGAGATAAAAATTGGGAGAAAGAAAGGAAGAAGCTCGAATCAAGAATAATATTACTAGTTAGAAAAACAAAAGAAAAATAGACGCAGAAATAATATGGTAGACAAAGAATTAATCATAGAAGAAAATGTATTAACTAAGGGGGTTGAACCGTTTTTCGAAAATATGCTCAGCATCAATACAAAAGTAAAAAATTGTTACAGCCCAAACGACGATACCACGACAAAACAATCCAGCCCCTCTAGCGTGCAAAACAAAATGATACGCTTGAGAGCCGGACTTGCTTTCTACGACACGATAAGACGACATGATCGGGAAGTAAATTGAGAATACAAGGCCTTAACCCTGTTAAGATGGCGGCAACAGAAAGGGTTGCTCCAGCTGAAAACTCAGCCGCGTGGGTGGGTTTTTTAAGTTAGGGCTGTACTCCGATACGAGGGGTAAATAATAATAAATAAAGATACGCCACCATTTTTTTGACTAAATCGGGAAACAACAAGAGCGACACAGGTGAGATTACTTTGAAAATGGAAGTACATAATCCACCTGGGTACTTCTACCTTGGCAAAGTTTGGTTGACGAGTTATATACAATATCGACTTACCTTACAACAATAACTCATTAAAGCAGCTGCTAAACTCCTTCTCACAGCTGAAAAATACACATAAAATGCAGATAATACCATAAACACACAAATGAAAAACATAAGTACTTGACAATGAACTCTATTGAGATAAATAAAATATATGCAGGTAATAATGGATATGAAATTGACTAGTTAAATTAAAAAAAAGCTCAAAAGGATTAGTTGGGTTAGATTGCGCAACACGTTAGCTTAATTACAAACAATAAACTTTACTGCAAATACTTTAGTGTGGCTCAATGCAAACGAAACTGCCACAAGTTACATTACACAAACAAATACGACGGCAATTCATTAAATTTAGCAAATAACAAATAACATCGTTAACAACAAAGACGCTGAACTGTTCAACACTCGACGCTCACTGTACATGATACACTATAAAGGCTAATTTACAATAACTTATTACTTCAAGAAAATCAGCTGGCTGAATTTGACGTGCGATGCTGTATGTAATCACCTGCCCAAACAAACTGCCTTAAGATGCCTGAAGCTGCCTGAAAATGCCTGAAGAAATTGCACAACAGCAACGGGAAATTGCTGGCGAAGGCGGTCTGGGTCTAACATCCCCTAACGCGGGTAGATTGAACTCCGAAGCGGTGCGGCAAATCCTAAAAAACGCTAAACGGAAGCTTGGTATGCCCCAAATAAGCTTATGGCTGATATTCCCACTGATAATCCGTCTTGCGACGTAAATTTGCAGTTGCCTCTTTATGGTAGACGGGAATTCAGAGCTTACGAGGGCGTAACTGCTCAACAGGGACCCCAAGACATCACGACACGTGCAGCACTCCTCCAGAAGGCACCACAAATCTGACGAAAAGGAAACAGTTCTAATACCTCAAATGGGCACAAAACGATTCACTAAGTGCACATAGTTATTCAAAGCGGAATTATAGTCCAGTCGTTGAAGGTTTTCCGCTCCTAATTCTTTGAACCTTGATCGATTGACGTGAAATTTGGTGAGTGGTTAGGGGATGGCTCAAGGAGCAAAAGTGACATAGCGTCGATGTGCGCTTTTACCCTGAGAGTGGATGCCACCCCTTCTCTGGGGTGGAAATGTGTTCACTCAAATTAACCCCGTAAATGGCAGAAGGACAAATTCTAAGTAAAAAATGTTCTATATAGTTTTTTCGATAGATTTATGTTTTTCGAGCTATTCGCGATTGTAAACTTAGATTTTTCGTGATAAAAAATGTATATTTTTGGTCGGTTTTTCGCGAATAAGTCGAAAACTTCGCGTTCTATCAAATAAGTTGTAATAACCAAAAATGAAGCTTAGAAAACAGCAAAGAGATTAGTTTTTTTATAAATGCTGTAGCTCCAAAATAAAAGAAGTTATGGCTCGTTGAAAAAAATTGTTTTTTGCAATAACTTGGTTCGAAGTAATCAACGTTAATTAACGAAAAACTGATGTATTGTTCGGGAAAAACTTATAGAACATTTTTTGTAGTGATTGAAAAGACCTTTAAAATGAGCACTGTTAAAAGTCGATTGCATTATAACTAAGCGAGTTACGATGCAAAAAAGGTGGGCCACTCGAATTTAAAAAAAAAAAAATGAGCGAGAAAACCCCAGCCATTCCACCAGAATTGATATTGACCATTATCCCTTTACAAATTACTTTATTTTAGTATTACTCATGTAATCCAAAAGTGTGGGCGGGTTAGAAAACGTATTTTTCGAAAAAAATATGATGAAAATGAAAAACGTATTTTTTAAATTTCTTTAAAAAGTACCCTATTTTGAAAATAACTAAAACTAAAGAAAAAAAACGTAAAAGACAATATAGTACAAAAATGTGGATTTTTCCTTAACGACCATTTTAGTTTTTTTTAAATTTCTGTAGAAAAAAAAATAATGGAGATATAAATGTTAGAAGTTTGCATTATAGTGCGCCCCTCGCGAGCCCTTCAACCCTTTCCTTTTAGAATATGCAAAGCCTGAGCATGTCGAAAAACTTTTGGATTTTATGAGTAATACTAAAATAAAGTAAATTGTAAAGGAATAATGGTCAATATCAATTCTGGTGGAATGGCTGGGGTTTTCGCGCTCATTTTTTTTTTCAAAAATTCGAGTGGCCCACCGTTTTTGCATCGTAACTCACTTAGTTATAATGCAATCGAATTTTAGCAGTGCTCATTTTAAAGGTCTTTTCAATCACTACAAAAAATGTTCTATACGTTTTTCTCGAAAAATATATCCGTTTTTCGTTAATTAACGTTGATTACTTCGAACCAAGTTGTTGCAAAAAAAAAATGTTCTTCAACGAACCATAACTTCTTTTATTTTGGACCTAGAGCATTCATAAAAAAACTAATCTCTTTGCTGTTTTCTAAGCTTCATTTTTCGTTATTACAGCTTATTTGATAAAACGTGAAGTTTTTGACTTATTCGCGAAAAAACATACAAAAACATTCATTTTTATCACGAAAAATATAAGTTTACAATCGCGAATAGCTCGAAAAATATAAATCTACCGAAAAAACTATATAGAACATTTTTTACTTAGGATTTGTCCCTCTACCATTTACGGGGTTAATTTGGGTGAACACAGTTCCACCCCCGAGAAGGGGTGGCATCCACTCTCAGGGTAAAAGCGCACATCGGCGCTATGTCACTTTTGCTCCTTAAGCCATCCCCTAACCACTCACCAAATTTCACGTCAATCGGTCAAGGTTAAAAGAATTCTGAGGTAATAGCATATTTTTACCTTCAACGACTGGACTATTACAAGAGTACCCCGGTCGCAAAGCGATGCGAACCGGGGGCTAGTCGACACACACATCTCTTCTAGTTCAGAAACCGGTAGGAAGTGACGCTTAAGTCACAGATTCGAATTGCAACTCCGTTAATGTAAGTGCGTCACTACGCTCCATCCTTGTCTAGCTTAAGTAAAGAACGAGAGCTGTGCGGAATTTTCCAACAAACTGATGCAATGTACCTTGACAACTTTCCACGAAATTTGCAGGAGACCTTAAATGTGCCAAAACAATAACGAATACGCAGAATTTGATAAGCTGGAGCCTGTATTGCTCGCAAAAGAACAAAGAGTGAATTTATAAATCGATTTCGACGAATATAAAAAGGTCTGTAACACGTTAGCAGCGGAAGAATTAAATCTCGATGAATATGCAAGACTGTAATACGTTAATATATCGGCAGGCGGAAGAAAGGTTCTTATGAAAATGAGAATGAATTTTGATAAAATTACCACTAAATTACGATTTTTTACCACGTGATTCGGAAAGAATGCTAAAATTTGAGAAAATAACTAAGCCTGACAAATAGTTTTAACACTCTCCTCAATACAAAGATAGTTCCCTGGAAGTCTTTTAACCCATTAATAACCCTGATACCCATTTGGGGATGACGCGTACTTTCTAACCTAAAATTAACCACGTGCACGTATGAGCATTTGTTTTTGTGCAAAGTTGTGCAATAGTGTGTGTTCTCGTAGAATTGTAATGTACTTGCTACAAGAACTTCACGAATTCTGTGTTTTACAAGTGTATTTCGCATACATTAGGTATTTAGCGAATTTTGCTAGCCTTGCAAATTTCAGTTTGCTTACTTTAGTTTCAATGAGTACTCAACGTTTTTTTCTTAAGAAGTACCTGAGACAGTATTTGTAGGACAAGTTTTTCTATACAGAAAGCCAATTTTTTCTTTACAGGTGTTTCTACGACGATTTCTTTATCGATCCCCATTTGTGGAGCATGGTGAATTAGGTGTACTTTTTAATTTCGTCATGGGCACCAGGCGTTTTTTATCACTACGTGAGCTTGAAGCGATTCTGGAAGATCCTGCTTTTTTTGAGAATAATGACAATGACAGCCGTTCTATTGATATTGTCGAACTGCTCCCTGATTCAGTGGACAACGTGTCTGATGAAGAAAATATCGACGACAATGTGCTAGAGGACACATATCTAACAGATGTTCCAGGAGCGATCGAATTATATTCGAGCTGCTTGCGTCCTCTAAATGATGATGATCCGACACATTTACCACAATGTAGTAAAGCTACAGCTTCTACAAGCACGTGTGAGGGTTCTAGTAGGGATTCAATAGAAGTAATGCCGAAAAAAGGGAAGAAACGTAAGCTTTTGAGGAATAAAATAGTGAGAACAGCTAGAGTTATAATAAAAAGGAACAAAACTCAACAACAAGGAACCAAGCTCAGAAATCCGAAAAGGTTGTATCAAAATGGATAAAAGGTGAAACTGCATTTAACGATAATAAGGCTGGCGCTGATGATGATACATTTACAGCGAAAAAGAAACAAGTTCGCAATGCTTTTCATAGAAAGTCACCAGTAGAAGTATTTGAGACCCTTTTTGATAAAGAAATAATGGAATATGTAGTTAGACAGTCAGTTATTTTTGCTTCCCAAAACAATCACCATGATTTTATTTTTTCGGTAGATTGCCTGAAGAAGTTTTTAGCGGTTCTAATGTTATCTGGCTACCACAGCCTTCCTCAAGAAAAAATCTACTGGCCCGAAGATGAGGATCTAAACATACAATGCGTACAAAAATGCATCACCAAGAATCGGTACCTGGAAATAAAAGGATTTTTACACTTCAACGATAATTCCAATATACCTGAAAAAAGAGAGGACCGTGATAAACTCTTCAAAATTCGTCCGCTGTTGATAAATTTAACGAAAAACGTTTAATGTTTGGTGTGTTCTCAAAAAATATCAGCATATACGAATAGATGGTTTGGTATTATGGGCATCACTATTTGAAACCATTTATACGCTGAAAACCTATCCGATTCGGTTTCAAACAGTGGGCCATGTGTTGCGGCGAGACTGGTTATTGCTTCCATGCAAGAATCTACGAAGGTAGAGGAAAAAATTAACCCGTCAATATAGGATTAGGTGCATCGGTGATACTAAATAAACTAAGTGTAACGGAAAATGCTAGCGATCATCATTTCTATTTCGATAACTTTTTTACGAGCTTTGCACTGTTAAAAACTTTGAAAGATAATTAAGTGTGAGCAACTGGCACATGCAGATATAATCAAAAGTAATACTATAAGTATTTCGATATTATCGGGTTATATGTCGATAACTTGTTGCACAATAATAAAAGAGTGTCAGTTTGACAGATTGAATAGTCCGACCGCGTCAGGGGGAAGATTATTCTGTCAAACTGACACGATTTGTTATTTTGCAGGAAGTTACAGAGGTATAACCTGTTCGAAGTACACACTGTATTCGATTATTTCAATATTAGGAACAAATAAACATTTTATTGGCAGGTCGATTTGTTTGTATTAACTTAGCTGAAAGTCATCTCCATGAAAACAACATAAAGTTGACAAAAGTTATGTATTGCGTCGCCTAGTGAAGTTACTCTAGTATAATCGATTTTGTGTAATCGAACTCATGGTGTAACGAATACAAGGTGTAACGTTCCGCAGAATGTGGGTGGACCTCAAATTCAACCAATAGGACATGGGCCCTCAAATGGCACGATTGGTAGTACTGAAGTGTATTGTTGAAGACGCTGTCGATGTCAAATTTGAGGTTAGGTTTTGCGTCAGTTGGTGTTAGACTGACGAAAAACCTAACCTGCTAACCTCAAAATTTGACATCGACTGACAGTGCCAGCAACAATATACGAACGCGTCCATGGTTACACCATGATCACTGTATGCGCCCTGGGCATATGTGAGGTTTCGCGATTCTTCGCAGAGCGCTGTATACCTACGAGCGGGAATTTCAAATTTGCAATATAACATCAGTTACTACGTTGACTACAATGCAAATATTTGATTAAATTCTACGACATTTCTTAAAATTTTACAACAATAATATAACCCTCCCGTGTATTATTTACTTTGATTTTCTATTGTGTTTTTTTGGTCAGTTTCCTGCTAGCTTTTTCGTATATTTTCTCATTTACATTAGTTACGTTCACAGTATAATTTGTTGATTAATTTATTCGTTATTATTGCTTATGATTTTGTTTGGTATTGTTAAAATAGAAAGCAGTTCTACAATCGTGCAAATATACCAATTGGGGAAGATCTTATCATGAATTTACCTCCAACTAAGTTTTATGAAGGAAATGGTCTGAAAGCTAAATTTAAATTATCGTACTGGTGCTTCAAACAACGTACCTTTTTAGCGATTTCTATTTTCTATTTTTATTGAAATATTCATAAACAACGGGAAAGAATTGGTAGTTGTAGCTTTCAAGAAAGGTGTTTCCGAGTAACTTCTTCTGGGCGAAGACTATAAAATCACATTGCACTTCCTTTAGTACATTTTTAACTACTACATTTACAGATAGATATCTAATAAAACAAATAACTTTTAAATGTTTAATTTTAATTTTTTTATAATAAATTACACATAAACTTACAACCTTGCAATAACACACAGAATAAAATACTTCATTACTATCTAGAACATCTTCCAAATTTATAAGAAATACGATTATCTGCATATCATGTGCTATTTTAGAGCAAGTGTGTGAGCTATCCAAAAAATACCTGCCTGAAAATATGAATCCGTCTTCAACTACGAATTCTTGCAGTTCCACACCTCTCTCAAGATAAATATTAAAACTATAGATCTCTAAGTTACTTACACGACACTAAATAGATTACACCATACATATTTATATTACATTCAAACCAATAGGTCCTTATCCTACTGATACTGCATTTAAAAAATCATTCCTAAACATGGCTTAGTCTTGACAGCCGTTGTCATTTAAATGTCATCGTGGGTATGTGGCGCCAAACGGCCAAAATTGGCGTTTTCACAGAAATGAAAACAACAATGGATTTCAAACAAATGCACAGGCCGTATAAAGTGACATTTGTCACACAATTCAGCAGGCCGTGATAGAAATTATATAAGATAACTTAACTAAATCCAACCTTCTGATTGGTCCTATAAAAAATGACAACGAAATAAAAAAACAGGAACGAGGTACCTATGATCATAGATATGATAAACAAAATGAAATATTTGCTATTACATGGCATGACAACAATAGTGTAAAGCTAATGTCAACTCATCAGGGCCTTCATCATATAGGTTTTGTCAAAAGGTGGTACAAAGCTGCCGAAAGTGACATACAAATTCCACAGCCATACCTTATTGTACAATACAACAAATTTATAGGTGGGGTGGACAAACTAGATTGGTTAATCCAAAAATATCGTACCAAAATTCGAGGCAAAAAATGGTACTTTCCTATTTTTACCAATTTAGTCGACTGTGCAATTGTGAACGCTTACA
Source organism: Agriotes lineatus (assembly GCA_940337035.1). Lineage (NCBI taxonomy): Eukaryota > Metazoa > Arthropoda > Insecta > Coleoptera > Elateridae > Agriotes > Agriotes lineatus. The sequence continues at coordinate 11,232 of CALNHX010004227.1, read as the reverse complement.
TCTTATATTGCATGTCAAATGATAACATGCCACTGCTGCTATTTAGAAGTGTTTGTAGGGTATATCTCAACTTCAATTCTATCCTATCCAACCCTAAAAAGGCGGGCAGACCATCTTTCAACAAATTAGCGTCAAACAGGGTTCTAGAAGATATTCGAAGGGATGGTAATGGACATATAATAGAAAGAACTGAAAATGGTAAGCAGCGAAAATGCACCGTCTGCAAATCAAATGCCAAAAAGCAATGCAGGAAGCGCAATGTAGGACTACACTTAGATTGTATGGAGATATGGCACAATAACTAAGATCTTTTAATTAGGTTCAATAGGTTACTTTTATTTTGTATTACTTCTTAGTTAACCTTATACGGCTTTTTATTTTGTAACAACACAAGTTTTCAGGTTTATTGTGTATATGTAACACATTAACAGCCAGTCTTATAAAGGCCACTAATCTGACGTTAACTTTAATTCGCTGTTAAAATAAACAAAAGCGCATCAAAATTTGTTTACTAATGGATAAAATATCATAAGCACTGACGTTTTGATGCGCTTTTGTTTATTTTAACAGCGAATTAAAGTTAACGTCAGATTAGTGGCCTTTATAAGACATTGTTCTTGGATAACGTTATCCAAAAATAACTAAAAACAAAAATCTGGTACTTAATGGGTTAATAAAACAAACGGAACTATTTGACTCGACAATGGCTCAACAGGCCAACAAAACAAAAATAAAAAACTAAGCGAAAAGCAACTCTTTAGATTCCCAATATCGGCTCGAATTTCCTGAAAAGGGTGAGCTGCATTTCACGTGATCCATGCATTGCATTATTCCCACAACAAAAAAGTTTCAACCGAAAAGAAAACCAAAAGGCAAAAGCAAAGCAGAAAAAAAAACGAATACAGGACGACAAGTCCACACTCCAACATCAACTAACAAAACCGATAGAAACAACGTTGCACCCCCAAGAGAATTACGCGCCAAGGCTACTAGGTAAGGTGCGAAAGGTGTGAAGCGAGAAGACGAAGACGAAAGACCGAATACGTCGGTAGAAGATACAAAAATTTGAGTGCGGACCTGATAATTCGCAGAAGGCTAGTATCCATTCCCTGGACCACGGAAGACGGGCCACATTAAACAAGATGTCCCAAAAGGAATGGTACACCATCAGGGGTCCACTAAACGACCAAGGTTCGGTCCCCTCAAGAAACCGAACGAAACACTCACCAAAACAACAAAGAAAATCCGACAGCCTTGCCAACAGGCTCGACTGTCTCTTCAAACTACGAGAACTGATCATGCCCGAAACAGACATGGCACGTACTGCGACGACAGACACGAAACACCGACTGGATCTTAACACCGGATCCATGACCATCGCCTAACAGCATGGTTTTAGAAGGCGGAAAATAAAGAAACGCAAAAGGTTTGGTAGTTGTCGCCGGAACAGGGATGATAAAACTGACAGAAGAAATTAAAGGTAAAGATACAACAACGAGAAGAGGGTTGTAACCCAACAGGGTTAAACGTAACTTGAATTACGAAAAGTCTAATCCGAGAAAGTCAAATTCGGGAAAATGGCACTAATGCGGGATTGTCAACTCCGGTAAAGTCTTATACCCGAGAGCAGTTCCGTTCAACCGACCAATGGAACTCGGGAAGTGCTTGTAAAAATTACAAACACAAAAAAGGAAGTCTACAAACTAACTCAAAGGTTATCTAAAAAGGGCACGCTGCGCGTCACGTGATCAGCGCATTGTGTAAGTTCCACAGCAGAAATACCAACGGAGTAAGAAAGAACAAAAATTTGTGACAGAAACTGTCAAGAATTGTCAATGATCGATGGTAAACTAAAAAGAACACTAAGTCCACCGAAATCGTCAATTGATGACGATACCGGAAACCAAATCGACTATAAATCCGCTAAATGCGAGATCGAAAACGACTCCGACACAGAACACCAAAAGAAAATCCGAAAAAGCAAAGTCTCCAACAAATGTCAAACACAAACTTCACTAAAGAAACATCATGCGAACAGCACGCCGTTACTGCCACACGAAGCTCAAAAGCTTTTAAAGCTACAAATCGTCAATAAATACGTCACTAAAACAAAACAACAGGCGAACTAAATCGCTATCTACTTCAACACGGTAAACGACTACGTCAACAATCGAAGAAGGTGCGATAGTAAGTGTTCAAGACACTTCAATAGGTGTTGATGCACGCGATGAAATCAGCATACAAAGTTGGGCGATACATGATCAAAATGGGAACGAAATGAAAATCAATCGATAAAAAACTACGCAAAGCCAACTAAGTAGATGGTTTGAGAGACCTTAAAAATTCCGCATAAGCGAATCTCACAAACGCACCCACGCAAAACCACATCTTATCAGCAGACCAATAGACGATAATGAAAGCGAAAATGATTTCCAACTTGTCTACAAAATAACAAGCGGCACAACATCAAACAACAACAAAAGTCAACATCGGTAATCTGGACGTCAATATCAATAAACTCTACTGACTTCAACGTGAGTTCGAGATGGCACAGTAAAATTTCAAATTAGCTGAAGGCTAAACAAAATCAACGACAAAGAAATCGGAATTCAGTGCTTTCTAGAAATAGATTCAAACAGATTTTTAGATGTATTTGCTTTGATAATCCCGAGACTAGGCAGCAAAGAAAGGAAGTAAGTAACGACCCATTAGAAGCTATCCGCACTATTTATGACGAGTTTGTTAATAATTGCCTAGACAATTATTCACCTAGTACAAATGTCACTGTTGATGAACTTTGGCAACATTTCGTGGAAAGTGTCCTTTCCGAGTATATATAAAAAGCAAACCAGGACGTTATCGTATAAAAATATGGGTTTGTGCGGATTCCGACGCAGCGTACATTTTGAACAGCCGAGTTTACACGGGCATGATAAACAACAAACGGGAAATAATTCAGGGACAAAGAGTAGTACTAGATATATGGTCAAACCTTACTTTGGAACATGGAGGGGAGTTACTACTGACAATTTTTTTACTTCCATTCCTCTAGCAGAAGAACTCTTTGGAAAGAAACTGACGATAACCGGAACGCTGCGAATGAATAAGCGAGAGAGTCCACAAGAATTTCTTGCAAACATTAGGCGTGAAGAACACTTGAAACAATAAAGAAGCCGACCTGCGATTGGTTACTATAATAATCAATGTTAGTGAAAATCGCAGATCAACCCCCTCACCGTTTATACACCACGACAGCTCTAAAAACTTTTTACTTACCGCGATGGCCCTAGCTAACTCAAGTTTCGGCGGCCTTGGGTCGTAGATTCTAATCATCAGCTGTACTTCTGCAAGCTCTTTAAAAAAAACACAGCCCGCCAGAAAAAGCAGTAACTAACACAGAAAGTTCATCTAATTAGCCTTTGCACATATCAAGCTCAAATGGTACATCAAAGAGTGCCGCTAATTGATAAGCGCATAGCATAGTAGGGTCAGCTTTTTCAAACATTAATTTAGCACGCAAAGTCTTACGACGTTGGTCAACGTTCATACCTTCCACCGCGTCCCGGTCAAAGCTCGTGAACAGTAATTCATACAGCAACTCGTCGGCACGAAGCGCGTTAACATTCATCTAGAGTAGATAATTAAATCAAGAAAAATTTTAAATAATTGCAGGTTGCACAGCTGATGTAAAGTATCAAAATCGAGCCCCAACACGTTAGGCGTCAGTGAAACAATAAAGAAGCCAACCTGCGATTGGTTACTATAATAATCAATGTTAGTGAAAATTTCAGATCAACACCCTTACCGTTTATACACCACGGCAGCTCTAAAAACTTTTTATTTACCGCGATGGCCCTAGTTAACTCAAGTTTCGGCGGACTTGGGTGGCAGATTCTAATCATCAGCTGTACTTCTGCAAGCTCTTTTAATAAAAAAACACAGGGCGCCAGAAATCTACAGATTTTGAGAAGAAAATAAAGTCAGAACAAACAACTAAAGTTTATTTAATATTCAATTAATAGTTGTCTTGCAACATCAGGAATAAATCTTTAAATTGATTGTAATAGAATCAAAATGTCTTAATACAGTACTGTAATTATGCTGAAAAATGCAGCACGCACGACAGTAAAAAGTGAATCTCTTTTGGGTCCTCAGATTTAATTAGAACACAACCCAATCATGGGGTAAGCTTACCACAGTCATATATTTTAACCGTTAACTCGGTGTTAATAGCAAAACGGCGTGTAAGCACCTTTTACAGAAATTGCTTAATAAACATTAAAATGCGCGTTCTATAATAGATTAAATTTTAAAGGTTGCAAACAATTAATACATATCAAATCACAGCGTATGTAATAAAGAGCATTTGAAGATTTAAGTGCAATTATTATTTATAAATGTATTAATTGTTGCGAAGCGCCGTTGTAACCAGCCGAACCAAAATTACTTCGGTGGACGGTGCAATCGATAAACGTCGAAATAAAACTAACCTGGCTTGTAAAAAGAATCGGTCGCAAGCAGGAGATAAGTCGGTTCCAAAATGCGGGCGGAGCAACCCCAGGATTATCTTCGTGTCCTGTGTTAGCAACAGCATTGACCACGTTTGACGAAATCGATAATGGAACGGTTGGTCTTCATAAAGAATTGCTGGAATCAAAATGACATTCAAAAGCGACCAGATTGGAGTTGTGGGTTCAAAATGTCAATTAAGAACTAAGAAAAGGGAAAATTACTATTTGAATACCAAACAAGGCAGTGCAATCATACCTGATTTCAGTTATCAGCTCTCAAACGAAGTTAAATATCTACGGTGCAAATAGCATGTAAAAATGCCTTCTTGGAAGCGAGTTGCTTCAACAAAATGCAGAAATCGAATGGACGCTACGCGAGAAACAGCTGCCAGCTGAAGCGGAGCGATAACAAGCGAATTTCGGGAAAACCAAAATCGGTATTCTTGCGCGGAACAAGATTTGATATGTACTGTTTGAGGCTTTCGCGGTTACTCGAATTATTCTCCTTAGCATATAATTTCGGCTTAGACCGCGTAGTATTTGTATATGAACACCTATCATTATCTGGCTTAATGTGCCTTGCACCTTGTGAAGTCGAGCAAAAACCCGCGCGATGGCCATGCTCTTTGGTGGCTCGTGTTGTTTGAATATCTTGAGAACGAGAATACTTAGGCAGATTTGGCCGTTTTGCTGTTTGTGCATCCATATTCACTAACGTTTCGCAAGACCTTGCAGCTTGCATCATCAGAGTGAAAGTCGCACTAAGAACCGAAGGTCGGTGTGGAGCTATTTATAGTCCTCTGTACAGGCGCGCGGAGTGGCGTAACGCTGGTTGGTCATCCGAGTGCAACGTAATCCGTGGGGCGTGGCCGTATGACGCACAGTGGTTGTAATGCTTTAGATCGTGTATCACAGGGGTCCACGTTTTACTAAGCTTAAAGCCATCTTCCCTGTTGATATTATTTGGATGTTTTTCTATTTCTATACCTTCACGTATCACTCGCGGGAAGTAATGAGGCATTCTAGCAAGTACTCTAGCATGCTCAAATTCTAGAGTGTGCCCATTTGTAAATGTATGCTCAGCTACGGCTGATTTTGTGATGCGTTTGTGTTTGCAATCGCCTTTATGTTCTTGAAGTCTTAGATCAACGGAACCACCAGTCTGTCCAATGTAACTCGAGCCGCAAGAACAAGGAATGCGATATACGCCAGCGGTTTTTAAACTTGGAATCTTGTCTTTTACCGATCTGAAGCCGTTACTCAAAGTTTCCTTGCTCGTGAACACAGTTTTGATATTGCATCGTTGCAGGACACGTCCTATCTTATCACTCGAGCCTTTAACGTAAGGTAGAAATGCTAAGCCTTCCAGAAGTGGAGATTTTTCTTTAGCCCTTAGTCTTGTCTAGTGCTTTTCGTATGGCGGTAGTTGTGTATCCGTTCCTTTGTAAAGAGTCAAACAGGTGTAGCTTTTCTCTCTCTAGATTTTCCTCGTCTGAGATACGAACGGCTCTTGTCGCAAGAGTCTGGAAAACTGTTGCTTTTTGCATTGGATGATGGTGTGAGTCAGCATTTAGATATCTGTCCGTGTGTGTTTTCTTTCTATAGACTGCATGTCCTAAACTGCCATCTGATTTACGTTTCACCAGGACGTCTAGAAACGGAATACTGCAATTTTCCTCTACTTCCATTGTGAATTGTATGTTGGGATGTACAGAAGCCGAAATTCTATGCTAAGGAGAATAAGATTTGATATTTAAATTTGAAATAGAGCGGATTATAACTCAAGTGAAAATATACAGGCTGGCCAGAAATAGATGGTTAATTGGCGAAACAAATAGACGAAGCTAAAGATTTGTTTCACACTCCTATGTATTTGGTTTTACCGATAAGATGACACTCGTTTCACATGTTCCCCGAAAAAATAAAGCAGTTATTTTGTTATCAACGCAGTTCAACGATGCAGAAGCGGCCAACGAAACAGAGAAGAAAAAGCCAATCATAAATTTGCACTACAATACCTCTAAAGGTGCTGTGGATACTGGTGACAAAATGACGCGGAAGTACTCTTGTGTTCGAACTACAAGACGGTAGCCCCTAAGATTTTTTTTGAAATCATCGACATGGCAGAAATAAAGTGTAGAAATAAAGGAAAACGCAGAAAATTCCTTCAGGTACTAGGTCAACAACTTGCACTTCCGAACGTGAAAACTAGAGAGCGGGATTGTCGAGGCATGCAAAAATCTATTCTGGATGCAATTCGATTATTTCTGACAGAAAATGGAGAAAGGGTAGAAGCTCCTCACAGAAACGCCGTACCTGTTGGCACAAGCACTCGATGTCAGTTTTGTCCTCGAAGAGAAGATAGAAAGTCAAGAATTAAATGTTCCGAATGTGGCGCGACCGTGTGCAACACACACAGAAAAGAAGTGAAAAAGTTTTTCTGCATTGAAGGTTAAGCTTTCTAAAATAACACCATTTTTTTATTACCTACCTCTTTTTGCTATGTTAGAATACAATTTAATTTTTTAAACTTTATTCCTTACTTGCTTGCAATAGTATATTGTATGTTAAAAGCTGAAAGTGCATTCTTGCCGCTTGCGCATGAATATTGCTGGTTGAGACGAAGTCGAAACCAGCAATCATGCAAAACCGGCAAGCGCACTTTTAGCTCGAAATATACATACTATTTTTTCGACGACTGAGCATATTATTAAAAGAAAATATCAAATTTCATTTTATCGCAAAAATTAATTGACAATCAAGTTAACATTACTCGCCCAGTCTATGACATGTGACGCGATTATTTCCTCAAATGTCGGGCGTTGTCAAGGAAACATTCGGACGTGGCTACCTATTTTGTTCACGCGGAAACCCAAAACGTTCGGCGAGCGGCAAAATGATGAAAACGCACGCTCAGCGGCAAATGTCAACTTTCTGTTGTCAAATGACAGTGAGAAAAATCTACTTTCGATGTCAGTCGTCGAAAATAGTATATTAAAGTATGAGTGGATAACAAGGTCTTTAAAACACGCGCGAATTTTCGAGCACGACGGCGTAGCCGGAGTGCTCGAAATAGAGCAAGTGTTTTAAAGACCAGTTATCCACGAATACTTTACGCTATTTTTTATTATACCTCCAATACTGGAAATAAATTACGCACTAAAAACTTAGAAATAATTTTTGTCGTGATAAATCGAGAGGGCATAATAATATTGCTACTATAGTTACGAGAATTATTTACATTTTTGTCGCGTCCATGTCCGTTGTTACATTCAGTCGTTTCCTTGACAGCCTTTAAAGCTCGGCGAGCTTTAATCGCCTGCTTTCGCACGCTCAGGCGTGCTTTAAACGGCGATTCTGATGCAAGTATAATAAAAAATAAATTATATAACATTATATTTGTAATTTTATTTCATAAACAATATATTTACAATAATTTCTAGTTCATAAAACCACAATAACCGAAAATTTAATGTGGGGTAACTTGGTTACCCCGCTTGGACGATCCTGGTAATGTTAGATCTTGGTCACGCGAGGGGTAAAGGCGAAGTAGAATTGAGATTTTCCATATTTTGTTTTAAAAAGGTACTTCGTAAAGTGACTTGGTTCGCAAAGTGCTCTTTTGTTATCATCTTTCCTATAGCTAAAGCTAAAGCCGCAACATCTGAGCAATTGACTTAATCTTGTACTTTCAATGTTTACGCATTATTTTTCTTTCAATTCTGCTTGTAATGTATCTAAAGTTGTTTTTGGAAATACATTCGATAAATAGCTACACTTACTTCCTTTTTTAATGGTTCAGGAAGGTCTTCTATCAAACGTTTCGTTCTCGATCTCTTCTTTTTGGGAGTCGTAAGTACGGAGTTTTTTCCAAACGTTTCTCTATTTCTGCCACAGTATTATCACCTATTTGAAAAGCTTCTGCAACCCGTTAATAGTAACTAACGTATTTAGGGTAACCCAGTCTTAACATTCCAGCAAATTTTAAGACGGTTAACCCTCGAAATGCGTTCATTGAGGCAATAATTTTGAATCAATAATAATTACTAAAAACTGCTAAATCGAAATCAGTGTTTAACATGTTCGCGTTCTCGAATGTTAAGATACATTTAACATGCATCCGCTCATTTAACATGCATGTTAAATGTATCTTAACATTCGAGGACGCGATCATGTTAAACAGTGTTTAACATTTCAATGAACAATAAGAAATATTTTTATAAGTATTACTAACTACGTTAAACAATTGAAATGTTTATATAAATAAGTGAATATCATATACAGGGTGATTCATTAGCCTCTTTACAAACTTTGGCAATGGAAAATAGATGTAATGTCATGAAGAAATGTTCATATGAATGTAGGTTCTATTTTTCTTTGTCAAGAAGTTATAAGGCTTTAAAGAAATTTAAGTTGAAAAACGTGGTAGCTTTGTTTTAGCATAACAAAAGTTATCAAAAAATAGTTTATCCGCAAATGTCACAAAAGTGACAACTTATGTGTCTTTATTGACAAGGTAAAAGTGTCACTTTATCTGCCTAAGCAGATAAAATAGCGACTTTTGCGTACTTTATCTGCCTAAACACAAAAAATAGTTGCTCTCTTTCTTTATTTCTATGTTTGTTCGCTATCTCTTCCGAAGATACTGGACCGATTAAATTGTATGATGGCTTAAAATTTTGATAATTTTTAGACTTAGATCGTAGGCCGGTTTTTATTTTCAAAAAGAGTACGAAAACGTTTTAATTTAAATAAACCTTTAAGCAGCGGATCGGAGCATCTGTCGCCGTGGGTTATGGTGTGACAGCTGCTATGGCCGTGTGCTATTAGCTCGGGTGATTCAGTATGTTCATATATCATTACAGTAGCGCATTATTTGAACAACAGAGGTTGGCGCAGGGGTACAGTGCTCGCCTGTCACGCGGGTGGCCTGGGTTCGATTCCCGGCCGATGCATCCTTTTTTTTTAATTTATATTAATGAAATTTACCTGAATACATTTGCGGATAAAATAGTATATGTTATTAGGAGTAAAAGTGACTTTATGTGGCTTAGCTGAATTATTTGCCTCACTGACGTTCGGCTAAATAAACTTCAGCTTCGCCACAGTCCTAATAACATAATCTACTATTGCTTGAGTCTAAAGTTTCTGTTACGGTTTGTTAAAGGTTGTAGTTGTGCAGATGTACTTACTGCATTACGAGCGCCTCCATTACAAAATCTATACATAAAACAATGTTCGCATATTCTTCATTAGCAAATGGATATAATGAATCATCCTGTATACTGTCAAAACATTCAGATAATATTAGAAGATACATATTTCATACCTTCTGTATACACGACAGTGGACGCAGATGCCCATTGTTTTCTTTTTCTTTAGTGAAGTATTCCAGAAGATTAATAACAGATTTTTGGGACTGAGAATTTAAAAATTGTCCTGGCATCGTTTTAATATGTATTTACTCAACACTATATTAACTCAAGCGATTTACTTGCAAGAATAAAAAATTCAAAATGAATTCTGACTATATTTAAAGCCGCTTTCTAATTATCGGTTACTTGGAAAGATTTTAATATTTTTAATGCACATTTTTCGTCACTTACAACCTTAGCGCTCGTCCTCGATCTGTGAATTATCGTTCTATAGGTTAAATAAACTGGTTGTGTGCTCCGACACGCTATGCATAAATTACAGTCTCGATATGGTAGCGAAATTACATTTTACTTTTCTTATAGGTTACCTAATTAGACCTATTTGTCATTGTACATAAACAGAACAAGAACAATGCTGGAATCACTGAACTGTGGCAATTATGTATTTCTGGGAATTTAGTCATGTATATAATTAGTAATTTGCATTGCTGAATAATATGTCAATACTTTTTCATTAAAATAAAAAAAAATAACTCTAAATATATTTAGTCTGAAACACCACGATATTTAAAATCATAATAGGTACATTTTATGTAAATATGTAATTAACGTGCAGTACGTTCAGAACCGCTGGAACAAGTTCTCACTATTCCTTCTTACGGTGTGGTTTCAACCGTACTTGTCCTTGAATACCGATATGATAGCAATGCTACTATAGTTATCGTACAAGTGAAAGAATAGTTGCAGCCTCGAGGCTGTTAGGAACGGTGGAGTCTTTTTTCGAGTGAATTATTGACAGCTATGAAGAGTCAAAGTGACAAATTAATTGAGAGCTCAGTAAACTATTTATAAGACACGGGAGTGAATTAAAGTATTTATAAGTCACCTGTGATTTATTATTTATTATAGCCCACGGCGCCAAGCCTTACATGAATTATGATGTAAACAAGCTAAATAACCCACTGTGTCAAGGGCGACGTGAGTTATGATGTAAACCAGCTAGTATATATTATTATTGCCTATTGGGCAACAGTTGTTTTTTAGTACAAGTGGGTCACAGTAGAATTTACCCACATAAAAATGTTTGGGGTAAATTTGCTAACTGGGTAAGTTCCAGTGGCCCACGTGTGCTATATAAAACTTTACCAGGGCCTCAAATTTCAAAATATTTTCATGTAATGTTACTTTTAGTCCAAGTTTCTTTAATAATTTATGCGTTGCTAGGATATTGCGCTATCATGGTTAGTTGTTTATAGCTTGTAAACATTCTAATATTAAATTTGGAATTAAATTAACACCTTTTGGTTTTTTTTATAATTACTCACTCGTTGCCATCTATATATATA
>CALNHX010004226.1:0-132161 GCA_940337035.1 Agriotes lineatus | reverse complement strand
TTACCGACCGTTTCCTGAATCCAACTGTTTAATATAGTACTGGAGTTCGATGTCTCTATTTTGGCTGACATTGATAATCATTTGTATTCTACACGCAAATATACTATCTGTCAGAGTTGTTAAATTAATTTTAAAATCGTATCTTGGTGGATTTCTGTATTTTTCTTCTGACTGATTCATGCCAAACCATACAAAATGTTAACTAAATTGTCAATATCGCCGTACGCAGTGTCCTTCATAATAATACCAATACTGTTTCAGCGAAATTACGATTTATTAAGGGACATGTGTCTAGCTTTGTCCAATCAGGACGCAATCGGCTTTATTATAAACTGGAGGCAATTTCATTACATGTCTTCCGGCTTTCCCTGCGGATCTGTTGCGTCCCATTCCGATCCGTTTGGTTCGAAACCCAACTTATATCCGCATATATATTGGACTTGTAGCGTCCCATTTGCACGACGAAGTGGTGTTTTTGCCATAGCGGTTGCGGCGGTGCTTAATTCGCCGTTAATGGATATCATACATGCCGAGCACCACAGTTAATTGCTACTACGCAGTTTAAAATAGCTCCCTGTAATTACTATGCGGTACCTACATCGGAATTAGCGGTTTGGCCAAGTAAATATGCAGTATTTAGATATGCGGACGGAAACTGAAAATACTGGAAAATGATGTCATAAAGTTCGCTATTTTTAACACTTGGTAATAGTGGAGACTTGTAATAAAATTCGACAGGCTTCATAGGGTTTATGAATACAGCTGGGTGTATGAGTTTAGAATTATTTATAGAGATTGCAGTCAAGCATACATAGGCCCTACACAACGTTTACTACAATGCTTGTTAGTAGGAAATCGTGATTGTGTCCAGTTTGAAATATAATGTAGATAGGAATGTACTCAAAGATCTAGGGGGCTTCAACGTATATAGAAAAATAAGAAAGAAGAAGTAAATATGGGGGTGCCCTAAAAGTGCTAAAACGTAGAAATTGTAAAATTCTAAGTTAAAACAATTGCAATGCTACTGTAATTCGTTAAACTTGATTCAATTGTTAAGTCGTAAACATATGAATTAAACAACCACTGCAGTTCATTATTTTCGTCGCCAATCATGTAGTGTTCTGTAACTCCTGATTTGTTTATATTCAGGTTGTGGTTTAAAGTACGGGCGGTTCTAGAAATTAGAATTTGCCATCTCGCTCAAGCTTTAAGCAAGATAGATTTGTTTCAGCTTCATATTTTTGTAATCCTGGAGATTTGAAAAACTATGGTGGTAATCTAAACTAATTATGTGTTTATTTAAACACTCAATTTAAACTTCCTCGTATAAGCAAAGAAGCTATTTCCTACCTTGTGTCTCTGTTACACATAAAAACTCATTTAAGACATGTAATAGACTGAAAAATGCACATAGCTTGCTACAGTGGGAAATGGGCGTGGTCTTACTCTGATTATTATTTTTTGTTAGGCTTTATTTGCTCTAGCCTGAAGATGTTTGCGACACTGTCAACTCCGAAGAAGTCGTCCCAAGGAATCGTGAAAATTTGGAGTCCTATTTGCTGGATGAACTTACCTTGCCTTTATCTACTTGGTACATATATCACTTGTAAATGCGTAATTTGAGCATCACATCACTCACCTACGATGCATAGAAGTAAAGCAACAGAAAATTGAAAGACATTTCCTCCAAATTTTGAAGAATCTAGCTATATGTAGAGGCGCAATTCTTTCTCTCGGCCTCAAAGGGAGTTCTGTATTTAGACAATGATGTATATGGCAGGAGTTTTGTTTTACTAAACTCGTGAATTAGGATCAATCCGTAACCACTGCCGTGATTTGATTGAATTATGTTATTCTGAAGTAGCATCCATATCTGGGCAATATTCAATCCTGTTCATAAGTCATATTGCGTTTCCAACTAGTTTGAAGTATGTGTATACTGTGTTAAATACAATTTAAAAATGATAATGTAAAAATAGCAAATAATTAATGTGTTTCTGATTACTATTTCATATATTTTTATTAATTAAGTCACCTGTAAAGTTTAATGCGTAAAGTGGTTGTAAACACAGCAGATGCGTTCTTGACTTTGTTACACTCGAAAATAATGTACGACCAGTAATCAACCCGCAAGTGCACACAGCTAGCTGCAGTGGGACACAGGCGCTGGTCTATTCTGGAAGCTTAGGTGTTTTCGTCTATATAAATTCGAAAAGGATCCAGATATGTTACAGTCATTTACCGGGCGCCATCGAATCATATATTCTTGCTTAAAAGTTGGTGGGCGTCTCATAACTCAGAGACTGCCACGGCTTCAGAATGGAGTTGAAATCTGGGCAACTGCATGGAATTACCTTTCCTCAAGCTACTGGGGTTTGATTTGGTCATAAATTCATCTGCATGCGGTTGCACAGAGTGCAGGAAAACACAATGGTATAAGTGAAAATTATATTGAACACGCAATACTACAGGTGACATATCCTACGGGCTGCCGGAGCTGGACCCCTAACGGTGACGTCACGGATTAGAAGCTTCGATTTATTAAACCTATTGGGCTGATTACAATCTAATGTGTCTATTGACAATATTCAATATCCTCCTTGGCGGGGAGAAGGTTATAACTGATGTCTATAAGGCGAATACTCGAATAACACACACATATAGAAACAATATCAGATTTAATGCTAAATACAAGAGGTATAAAAGGTCTAGGTAGTCATGGCGTAATGCAATGGATGCCGAAATGGATGCAAAACGAGTCTGCAGCTTAAAGTAATGAAATCCAGAGGGCTCTAGCTCCCAAATGTTCACATAGTGCTATAAAATGGGCTATCACTGGAACTGAAGGCCGAGCTGCCCCCACAAGAAGGTCACTTGGAAAGCGAAAAACCTGGAATTTGGCCTGGTGCACGACTGATCTACGAAAAGCATCCCCGAAATGGCAGAGGTGCTCGAACCTGGCAATGAAAATTGACCTACCACGATGGTAACTCGACGAAGTCAGCAAATCCACTAGGATCACGTATTCAAGTACCTATTGCACATATGCAATAAGTGAGACGGCATGGTAGTTTTCAACAGAGTAACCAGTTTGAAATTTGGAGATTCATTTAAACACCGACAATTCCACCACGGCAGAATTTATTAACTTCAACTACGTTCGTATCGCATACACTACGTAATATTGGGTTATGCCTACTAACACATGCACAGCTTTTTCGCTTGTCTACTGTCTTCCCCAATCTTCGGCCAAAATAAAGAGACAATGGAAACAATACGCCCAGTTCGCGCCCACGGCGAGAGCCGAGCGGCAGCGCCCTTCCACCAAGTAGTCTTTCAGCCCTAGGTGGCATTCGGGATTGAGGGGTAAGAACCGACGGTGTCGCTTATTAATAAGCCAAGCTGAACTAAAAACCAGCCCCTACTCGCCTACTTGAGCTCGAAAACTATGTGGAATTCAAAATTTTGCAAAATATAACCCCTATCTGTAATTAATTGGAAGACGTAATAAAGTTCCACATATACAAGACTTATGTTCGTGTAAATTTGAAGCCTAGCATTTTGACTGAATTGTTTTTCTCTATCGACAAGACGATTTATATTTATATCAAGTAAGTAGAGATCGTTACCAAACATGTTGCTGTCTGAAGATGGAACTGTGTGAGTTTTTCGAATAATTAATATTCGTTGAAGTAGGTACAATATTTACTCTTAATCTTCGTCTAACCTAACAATTTTCGCATTAAAGTACCCCGTTGCTCTAACTCACTTTCTTGTTGAATTATCTTTCTCTGAAGTAAAGCAAAGAATTTGAGATCTTGTCGACATTGAATGTTCCAACAGACCACTGCCATTTTTTTATATAATCACCTTGGGGAAATTGCTACTACACATGTTTAGATTGTTGCTTTACTTACACTTAAATAAATAAAAGAACTGAATACCTTAACAGAACTAATTTAATTCTCAAACGTGTACAGGTATAAAATTGTTGAACAACCACAAAAAAACGCTCACGCGATTACCGATGAAGTGAGAGCCCGGTCCAACGTTGCAAACTCTTTTTATACAGTGCTACCCATTGTCCAATTCCTTGTAATTTGTAAGGTTGTACCTGATTGCTTTCCCAGATAATGAGTAATCCCAGATGTCGAAATTCTTCGAGGGATTATAATGTCCGTGAGCTATTGCAACGCCCTTGTCAGGCATGTTGGGAGACGAATCCTTGATCTTTTCTAGCACACAGCTTAGAACTGCATAGTCATACATTCAATAGTATTTAAAATTTGTATTTATAGGTGTATTTTGTCTGCATTTTATTAATTGAATGTAGCAGAATATTACTGTACAACGCTGCGTTCAAAGTATGGTAGGTTATTTCGAATAGTCCATAACTTTTTCTTGAAGTTTTTCTGTCGAAAGTGCATTGCAGAAGTTTTAGAAACTGTTTGGCACCCTGGAAGCAATTATAACTTCTTGCCGAACCCCGACCATTCCTCAACTGACAATAAATTGGTGGCGCATTTAGTAAAGCAACATCGAGCAAAAAAATCGATCCCTATAGAAATACACACTTAAATAAGAGAAGGGTTTAATCGTTTTCTAGTGTGGTGGTACCAGAGCAAGGATAATTTATTATTGGAATTCTTGTAATTATTCAAATTTCGAGTTTCGACTAAGCCTCATGCTGCTAAATTAGTACGTCTATAATGCAATTAGAAGGGTTAGATGAATGAGCCCAATTATTACTTACATACAATATTAATTTCACTTTGACTTTCCAAAACAAGGGTAACGCGAAGTTAGTAGCTGCTTAATAATTCCGAGCCTCGCAATCAATACGGCCGAATTCAAGCAGAAATCAAATTTCCCGGCATCAGCCGCATAATTAAATGCCGATTACGTAGCGAACACGTGTCACACGAGTTTTCAGTTAGATTAACCTAACAAGCGCGGATTATAAGGGGCTTGCTGAAACTTCATTAGTTGTCTCAATTATGTTGCCATTGTAGAGGTGACACGTAAACGAATGCACACCGAGTGACTGCCTAATTCGGCGCAAGTGACACCAGTTGATAAAATGTCCAGATTTAACCACGTTATGATGGTTAAGGCGATGTGGCACATTTTGAGGCCCATAATTCTGGCCATTTATTTCAATTAAAAATGACTTTGACACTTTGTTTGGATCAGCACAGTTCTAACAGGGGCTTCCTGGAAATTTGGAATTTTTTCAGTCCTTCAAAATTGTTCTTCTAAATAATAAAATTGTAATAGCTCTAGTTACAGCTATTAGTCTATCGAAATGTAAAATGTCGTTACTGCACTGTAAATAATAAATCATGAAAGTAGTAATGACAGCAGTTTTTCCTGGCATTATTAATGCTGTAAGTTGCACGCACGTGGAAATTTAGATTCCAACAGCTGAAATTATTGTAGCTATTGAAAGAATGCATGCATGGTTTTCACATTCGGAATACTCACAATAGCATTTAAAACGTTACAGTAGATGATTTTATAGGAGAAACGTTAATAAATGTTTAAGAATATTGTCATTTTCATTTTATTCTGTAAATAATCACTTTATTAATATATATTATTAATCAGTCTCAGTATTTCAAACAAGAACTGCAGAGAACATCATACCTATAGGTCTAACGTCTAAACAAGTAATTGTATATTTAATATTAGTCCTCAAGAGGATAAAAGTTTTCGATCATATGGTACAGTTGTGGCCAAAAAAATGGGACAATTACGTCTATTTTCGCGATTATTCCACCTTACGTCACTGCATTTATATGCGCCATAATAACTTTGTCGTATCCTTTATCTAATAGACGTGTCTGTCTGGGACGCTGTTTTATCCGGGACGCTGTTTCAGCAGCCAAACCGTAAGAGATAGAGAAAAAAGTTATTAAAGTTATATGTTTGGAATGGTCATGTCAGGTCAGGAACCGAATTTCAGTCACGTGACACTTCCGGTTTTCGAGAAATCACAAAAAGACCGTTTTTCAAATAGAACGCGTATTAAATAAAAACTGTTTCGGCCGCCAAACGTAGCTGCGACCCTCTGCGCCTTAAATCCTCGATCGGTTAGGCAACCACTTTGACACCTTCCAGGTCTGGGTGGTTGCCTAACCGATCGAGGTTTGAAGGCGCGTTAAATGAGACATTTGTCTCACTGGACTGCTAGTTATTTCTAATTTGGAATTGTTTGGCGGAGGTCAAATATTCAATATTGCGATATGACATATTAATAAAACAAATTCAAGCAGGTAGAATTAGACAAAAATCTGTTATAAGAGGTGCCCCATTTTTAATTGGCCGCAACTGTACATACAAATTGTGTGTGGGTAGAATGAGTGTATGGACTCATCGAACGCTGCCCTCATTACGTAAAACTGCTTTTATTACCCAACATAAACCCGCATAATCGGAGTGTAGACCCTGCTTTATACAAGATTCGCTGTTATTAAAGATTACAAACATTTCCTGAAATTATGAGAGATAAGTTTAAATTAAATAAAAATATACAAAATCAGAATGATGTTTGTTCCTTATATTTAATACAAACGGCATCATCTACAGAAAAGTACTGGAATATTTTAAAATTTAGTCCCATGATCTTATTTAGAATATTGAGTTCTATTGGCTATGGCAGTTCTACTATCGGTTTAACCCATTCCCTTCTATTTTTTGAAAATAAGTTATTATTATTATTATGATTATCAAGATATAATGAAAGCACCTAGCGACATTATGGAGAAAGTAAGACACAAGTTGTAGTAAAAGTTGCAGCTTTAGCTATTCGTGCAGCTTTATTTATTGTGTTTGTGTCACTGCTTTCAGGCAAACATTTAATTCTGTCTCACACCTGTTTTAATTATTTTCTTTGAATACTAGTCTGGTAGATACTATCTACCAGCTTAGCAACGAGTCCAGTAGGTAGGTTCTTATGGCCTAAGCTGGTAGCACTTAACGATAGCCCTTGACGACGTCCGGTAGCACTTAACGACACCCTTGACGACGTCCGGTAGCACTTAACGACACCCTTGACGACGACCGGTAGCACTTAGCAACACCTGTGACTCGTATTACACGTTTGACAGTACTGAAGTATATTATCACAGAATAAACACCTAACGAAAACAAAAGCGCCACTCTCTGTTTGGCAGGTGTCTAAAAATCAGCGCGCAGCCATGTTGCCAGCCAGTAGATTTGTGTTTTCATGCAATGGTTTTAAAGCAATTTGAGCGATTTACGACGGTCTTTTATTACAAATTAGTTAAAAATAAGATTTATTTGAACAAGGTGGTCGGTGATGTGCAATCATATGTAATTTTTTGAATCTACTCTCTTTGAATATGGCCGCCATAGCTGAAGTCGGCTACTCTGTAATATTCGCCCCTGCTTATAAGGGTTGTAATATTTATTTACCACGGGATAGCTCATAAATCGGAGAAAAGTTCAATCGTTCGCTCAGATATACCATAAATAAGCAAACACCAACGGAGTATCCTGTATAACAATTTATTTTGTGTAACTATAATACATAATTAAATATTCGTGTAATTAAATAAATGAGATATATGTTGAACAAGATTAACATTCTTGTCTTGAAATAACGTCGCTGGTCCCTGCGGCTGCTGCAACCCGCGTCACATCCGTGCTGGGAGTATCTGCCGACGTCCTAGGCGCTCCGCTTCGAAAGCGTCGAGAATTGTCGGCGTTTCTCGTTCGGCGTCGAGCTGCGCGCTGATGGTGCCGCCGTGCAGTCTGTCAAATTTTCCGATCTGCGGATTCTGGTTTCCGTAAACAAATAACAAATTAAAACTGTTAACGCGAGTTCTCACCCTATACGTGTAACTACAGTTTGTTGTTGAAATATTCCGAGAAATTCGCCGCACGACGGGGCTTCGCTCGGAGATCGAAACTCCGAATCGATGTGATTTTCGAGGTTAGCAACCTTGGCGCCTCCAGGTGTAATCTCTGGCGAGAATGTCGGTTCGGTCCGCAGAGTTCCCAGGCAAGACGGCCGCTGCAATTCTCAAGGATTAACACAGGTAAATTTTAATTCGATAGCTTGTAGCTTCTAATTCTGCTTGAATAGCCAAGCGCCAAATTTAAAATGCCAAGGGAGCTGGGATTCAGATATTACGTTATTTATTACTATTTACAAACGGATTTCGGCAGAGGATTTTCACAGGGAAATTTAGCTGGCGTTTCAGGCGTTCTTTTAGAACCACTAAATTGAACTAGCTATCAGGATGTTTACAGGAAAATTTAGCTGGCGTTTCAGACGTTCTTTTAGAACCACTAAATTGAACTAGCTATCAGGATGGTTACAGGGAAATTTAGCTGGCGTTTCAGACGTTCTTTTAGAACCACTAAATTGAACTAGCTATCAGGATGGTTACAGGGAAATTTAGCTGGCGTTTCAGACATTCTTTTAGAACCACTAAATTGAACTAGCTATCAGGATTTTTTCACAGGTACTGGTGGAGTCGACGGAAGAACTCTCTGGACAGGATAGGATGAAGGACTGGGGAATAATCGGGAACTAGGTGTTTGCTGGAAATCTATCTGGGGAATCTCGTGGCGATTGAACTGTGCAGCTCCTTTTATGTGCCCTGGAAAGGTTTTCAAGTGGGGATAGCAAGTGGGGATAGCGGCGCGCGACTCGACTCGGTACTTCCTTGTTATCTCTGGACGTGACGTCGGTCCCTGCGCGCTTATCATCACGGGCAAAATGTAACTTGAGATAACGCGAGACTGGGCGATGCGTAAATTAAACACATTTTTATTGTGTAACTATAATTTACGCGGAGGCTAGCGTTACAACTCGAACATCAAAGGCGCCGCCGCGAGTGTTGCTTCTGAGTCCGTTGGGTTAGGTGTTTATTCTGTGATATTATTGCTGGCGCTGTCAGTCATCAACAATCATATATGTAATACTCCTATATTTCTAGTAGGGTCTGGGAACACGCGAAACTTTTACGGCACCGACATATAGCACGTGCACGTCCGTCTCTTTCTGAGTTCTACGCGTCTAGTGCGCATGTCTGAGAATTCGAACTGCACAGTGTCGTTCACGTGTTCACGGACGACACTTGCGCGCACATCAGTGTTGCCGATCGTCACATAATTATCAGATTCTAACATAATTTTTTCGGAATTCTGGTAAAAAATTATAAAGTAACATAATTATCAATTTTAACATAATTTTATTGTCATGGATGGTCTATTCTCTATTATCGTATCGTCGGCTTTCTGCAATTTCTAATCCAGTGCCTTTTAAAGGCCTGTATATAATTTACTAACCTATGTACAGGGGGGACTCTACGACCTTGAGTACCTGTATATAAGATTATACGAGTGTACGGTCCCGCCATTCCATTTCTCGTGTGAGAATATGAGAAAATTCTGAGGTAAAGAACAAATACACATTTCCCAAATGCAATAAGGCAGACACTAGTTTTTGGGGATTTTCTTTTTGGTGTAATGACACTGCTGTAAAGTCAAATTCGTGTTTTTATCCCCAGTTGGAGAAAATTGTGCGACAAGGATAGATATAAAAAAATTACTAATGGCTGTACCTTACACTTTAATGTGTTGATCTAGTTTGGCGACATCTAATATCATACAAGCACAATTTATGTTTAATTTCGCGACGTTAATTTCAATTAAATAGCGGATGAGCCGAAAAAACTGCTTGCGTTGCCATCTATAGGTGTTAACATAATTTAGAGCAAAATCTGATAATTTTGTTTCGGCGATCCCATAATTTTAAATCGTACAAACAGCAACACTGGCGCACATGCAACTGCACAGCTTCGTTCACTTCTTCACGGACGACGCTTGCGCGCACATGCACCAAGTGCGTAGAAAGAGATGGTTGTGTGTCTCTATTACGGTATGACGTCTCCACTTGCAGGCGCTAGCAATATAGGAGTATTACATATCCTTTATCTAATAGACTTGTCTGTCCGTCCGTCCTGTCCGTCCGTCCGGGACGCTGTTTCAGCAGCCAAACCGTAAGAGATAGAGAAAAAAGTTATTAAAGTTATATGTTTGGAATGGTCATGTCAGCTCTGGAACCGAATTTCAGTCGTGACACTTCCGGTTTTCGAGAAATCACAAAAAAGACCGTTTTTCAAATAGAACACGTATTAAATAAAAATGTTTCAGCAGCCAAACGGAGCTGCGACCCTCTGCGCCTTAAAACGTCGATCGGTTAGGCAACCACTTTGACACCTTCCAGGTATGGGTACAGTTTTTATTTAATACGCGTTCTATTTGAAAAACGGTCTTTTTTGTTTTTTTAAATGAGACATTTGTCTCACTGGGTTGTTAGTATGCTATAATACACTTTAGTCCTGCCAAACATATAACAAGAATTGCAGCATTTTTAAAGCAAATGGTTTGGGATAATTATTATAGATTGTCTGCAGGTACTAGGTACTCACGGTAACTCGATACAAAGACTGTTTGTTTGTCTTATAATTCTAAACAGTCTCTGTATCTAGTTACCGTGTGTACCTAGTACCTGTAGACAATCTGTATAAAAACAAATCAAAATGATATTTGTTCTTATTTAGACACACGGTAGGTATTCGCATTTACAGCCTGGCCCTAACGGGCTTAATAGTGATGTACCAGCTCGGCCATAAACGCTTAGCTACCGGCCTAATGTCGTAAATAACTATTATGTTGAAGTATTTTATGAACTAGTGTTATGTTTTCGTTATAGAATTTTTTCAAATTTGGTTATACCAGAAACACAGAAAAGCATTAAAACTTCTCAAAAGTAAAAACATCTTCGAGTTAGTAGTGACACAATCTAACTATAATTAGTATGTCTACTTTCATGATAGTTGTTTGTTGAATAGGGAGCTTTCAGGTGATGCCGTGTTTGTCGACAAATTTGCCTTTATTGATGCTGCAGCCTATTTCAAAAGGAATTCTTGGATAAATATGCAACACCTGGAAGCTCCTCATTCAAATTCTAATTAATATTGCCACTGTCATATTGTTAATTAGTCACATCAAAGAACATATATAAACAATAGACAATTATATATTTAACTTTTAATAAACGCTTAATAGTTATTTTTACTCTTCAAGGGCAATGGTCATATTCTCCATAAAATCGTATATTTGGAAGTGTTGAGAAATTGTTACACGAAAAACCCATTTACGACATGTGCCGGACTAAAACAGTGCTCGCGACTAGCTGTAGTGAGAAATGAGCAAGATATTACTCTAAAAATGCAGGTGCAGACGTGTGGGGTTGTTAATTAGGAGCTTGTGCTACCATAATAAGAAATCTGTTTGAAGTGGGCCTACCTTCGCCTTCATATACTTGGAGCCGCTGAGACCTGAAAACGCAATTGCATTTTTGCTTCACAGTGAAAATAAAGATTATGTAACACATGACACACAGTATTACATGAAAGTTTTCAGCAGACAGTCGGGGCTAGCCCGCTATCAAGCTATTCCTACAAGAGAAATTCCCTAAAAGGTGACGTCACGTTACTGGCCTCGATCCATCTAACGTGTTGAAATAGCGTTTAACATTCCCAGAAGGGGAAGGACTCGAGCCTTGTGTCCGCTAGGTAGAAATTTACCCATATCAGATGTTTAAAAAGGCAAGAGCGTCGTAAATATTGTATCGAAGATGAAGAATGATATACATTCATGAATTTACACACACATTAAATGACTCAACAGCTTAATACAGTAATTTAACGATACCAAATTTTGAAGGCATGGGCTGGTCTTCGGCTCCAAACAGTTATCTCGATCTCGAAGCTATTCGGTACCCTAACTCGAAGGGACGCCTGAGAGGTTGCGGATGGTCACCCAAGGAATTCGGTATCAAATCTGGTTATTTTTACGAGATCGAAAAGTTAGGGCAGAGGCCAGTCAACATTGAGTGGCCAACGGCCGCGATCCCCAGGGCGCGGGCGATGCGAAATTTTACGATATTTTTAAGGAGCGAGGGCGGAAGTTTCTGAGTTTAAAGCAGTAAGCAAGCGCGTAATTAATTCGGGATCAACCGATATGTCACCAAGACCGATAAATTAGCTTCCGGTTACTAGTACCACGCGATACTATGCGACTTATTGGATCTCATTATATGGTTTTTCTTCCGAAGTGGCTTTGTTTTTACTGTAATTTTTGTAGTTCTTGGTTTCTGTAAATAGGTACATTACTTTTCGGGTATCGCCACAGAAAATATACCTCTATAACTCAAAGTGGCAGTTGAAGTTGTCATTGCGTGATCCGTTAAATAAAGGATGTGTTCAAACTGTATCTGCAAGTGTGGCTTTTAGCACCATCTTGTTCAAACTAAAATCTGTATTTCCCCATTTTAAACCATATAAAAATAACACTACAAGCAAGAGCATTCTGTACATTGAATAATTGAATCAAACTTAGAGAAATGAATGAATCAAGAGTCGGCGTTTTATTTTTTTAATCGTCAAATGTGTTCAAACTCAACTCTTTTAACCCTTGTTAATTTTATAATAATTGTTGGGAAATTAAATAGTCTCTCCATTTTAACACCATCAGTATATTTTCGTAACCGAATATATATTATTTAGCAGACGCTCGATATAGGTCATCTTCTGTTCCAGCGTCGACGCCTTCTTTTAACAGATATTTGGCACCATCATCACGTAGTTCCAAACATAATTAACTGCGTGTCCTTTCCGCTTCTACGAACCTCAACAAGACCCACGAATCAGGGGTCAAGGATTCATTTTCTTGCTCTCATTAAGAAGGCAGCTTTAAATGATTCCAACGCCAGGAATGAACTGATACACTTTACTAGTTTAACAATTGGCACCACATGTCTATTATAATGCAATTCCTTTCGGAAATAGTTTAAAAATATTCGTTTGGTGTAAATGTACGTCCAACTTTTAAATAACACCTAATACGTGATACTAAACTCGAATCAAATTACTTAGACTACAAATTATGACAAACATGAGTATGGGTACCTCTGAATAACTTCTCCCCTTTCGTGTAGAATTTTCTAAATTTTGTTACAGAAACTTCTACAAGCATTTTTAACTATAGTACCTGCTTGGAAAGCTGATGCTAGTTTAAATTCACATTGTTTGGAGTTTATGTTACGCGAACCATAACTTTTACAAAAATGCACACAACTTTAGGTTGTAAGTATACATTTTTAGCCCTCTCCCTGTTGCCACTACGTGTTTCCATACACTGTTCTTTGAATCCAGTCATATCCAGCCACCGTTTTTTGTATCGTGGGAAATTTAGGTCGTCCCTTTATTTCTCTCTCTGTTCGCGTCTGCTGCTGTACTGCTTTGTTTAAACTTAACATCTGTGTCATTGTACAGCTACATCAGTTTGGGCCTGGTGTAACACTATTTCCCGATTTACACATTTTGTACAGCGCTCTATAAGGTTTCTTATTCTATGAGAAAAAAAATGTTGACTGCACAGTCAGGAATGACTGTGACTTTATCATAGTTGCCAAAGGGGGCTCTCCACATGAACTTGTTGTGTGCGTTTTTCTAATTAAAAATTTCTCTGGCCACTTATATACTTTTCTGTATGTTCTGTCATTTATCTACAAACGTCAGCTGGTTTTACGCCTTGTGAGTCGTATGACAGCTGTTAAACTATAAAAAGAATTTGCGACAAGTAATCAAGCCAAAGTGCACCCAGCCATTTGCAATAGGATACAAGCAGGGTTCTATTATAAAAGCGTAGTTGTTTCTGTCTAAATTTATTCGGGAGGGAAGTAGAAAGTGAGTAGCAATACCTTGGCGGGCACCACTGGATTCTGCATTCTCGTGCAAGAGACGATTGAAGTTCTCTAACCCAGAAGGGGATGACTTCGGCGTAGAGGTATTTTAACATCGGTGCAAATCTATACTTACCTTGCCTTCGCCTATTAAAGTTGAATTCACTCATAAAATACAAATAATAATCCATATTGCAAACCCAAGACTATAGGAGTAAATATTTGGAGGCAGCTGAAACTGAGCCCTATTCAATGTATTATAATATACCAAAATGACCCTAAGATAATGCCACGACTACAAACTATAAATTATCAAACCTATTAGGCTAGTCACAATCCAGCCTATGTATTAACAATATCTCCCTCGCGGGCGGCTAGTCGAACTTGTCTAAACGCTAAAGGCTTCGAGTCAGATGCGAAACTGAGGGAACAATTTGCTGATTACTGCTAGACGTTCAACACGAACATCCCCGCTTACGGAACGAGACCATAGGCGTACGTGCCGAAATTTCGCGGAATAGCTTAAAATTTCAAAATATCTTAACACAGCGCGTGCACATAAAACGTTGATCTTGCATACTTACACTTTGAAATCAAGTACAGTCACGTAATACCAGAGACGCTCAAGGCTTCCCTAGATCTTTATTTGATGTTGCATCTGTGTCTCCAAAACGTGTGGTTTTGCTAGATTGTCACCAACGTTCATTGTTAAAATCGCATTTTAAATCCTGGCATCTATCAGTTTAGTAGCATTGATGCTTTCATATTTCTTTGTATTTTTGTCGGCATATAAGGATAATAATTAGTCATTGTTTTTGTCTTTTGTGTGTACATTGTCAATCTAGCCTTTTTAGGCTGTTGCTTTAATTCTTGTATCGTTGTTTGTGGTTCTTCCAGATTCTATATTATGAAAAGAACATCATTTCATCTATTAACTCACTTCTCATACCATTCGCAGTTCTTAAAATATCTTTCAGCGTTGTTATTTTAATATACTTAAATTATGTGTCGGCAGAACTAAACAAATAAGTATTAGAAAAGAAGATACTCACATTACTATATAAATACATCTACAATAACATAATAAAACTCAACTTGAAAAACTATACTAAAATTACCTTCGGACAATCCGCCCCTGTTCATGTCCAATGACCTGCGAGCCCCCGGTTCTTAATCTTAATCAAGAAGAAATTAGGACCGCATAAAATCCTAAATTATTGATAAAAATCTAGCAACATCCGTGCCCGGAATTCCAGTTACCAACTCCGGGACTTCTTCGCTAAACCAAACCACGTCTCGTTCCGTGCAGATCGTAAAAACTAATAAAGTTTCGGGGGCTTCGTTACAATTTAATTAGAACTTAAGCTTCAGAAATTCATTAGAAGCTCCAGAAATAATTCGTATGTGATTCATACAAACCTAATTAAATCCACTGCGGTCTTAGCAATATCAATCTGCCCTTTTACAAGGCTCTTACCGCCAACCAAGCCTTGTCGAATTCAGCTAAAATTACTTACTTGCCGACGAAGTATCGACAACAGCTGATTTGCATTTAAATAGAATTTTTAGGAAAATGTGGCACAAGCTCGGAATTTGTTTTAATTTGGAGATCGTGTGCTTCTGCCATTGGCGTAAAATAGTTGATTAATCAGCGCAACACAATAAGTGCGAGCGGCATTCATTAAAATAATGAATGGAGTTTGATTCCGCGAAACTGTAAACTTCTGCGGAAATGATTTGGAAGCTGCCAGTGGAGCACATGTCCTCATTACGCCCCACATATCCTATCCGGGAATTTAATTATGAACTGGTAAATTTGATCTACGATACGCAATATGCAAAGTTCGCAATTCACCCCACAGCATGGATATGGCTCCGTGGAAGGCGATCATTTCGATCTTATGAATTTATGTTTTTCTCTGTTTCGCTTATCTGTTAGCCTTTCTTCGCCGAAGCGAGGGGTTGATGCTGTTCTAAATTTTGATAAGTAGAGCAGTAATGAGGGATCTGGAACAAGGATAATTGAAGTTTTGGGTTGCAGCCAAAATGTACAGAAATTTATTGTTATTATATTAAAAAACTAATTTTGGCTGCAACAAACAGCACCAGTAAGTGCAACGCAGTGCAGATAATTGTGGGTATAATTTGTAATTCAAAGTAGTGAAGTTGCTCGAGAATATGAACTCTACTCAAAAAGCTAGTTCTAATTAGTTTGTGGATAATTGCGCCACTGATTTAGATAGATGAAGCTAGTTATTTGCAACCAAAACTAAAATTAACTAAAATGAAAACAAGGCAGAAAAGCTAATTATCTTTGAGCAAAGCAAATGCTTAAAGGATAAACTCCTGGGTATATATTGCAAAAATGCCATAAACCGTTTAATATGTTTTGTTATTCTTGAACAATTGCAATTGTTTAAAATGTAGCACTGCAAGCTTCGGCAACGAAGTAGCAATCACTGGTATTGTGTTCTGAAATGAAATAAATTGTTTGCTGTACGTAGACCACACTAAACAGTTTGTCTCCAGATTCTTCCCTCGACTACTTTTCTTCAAGTAGTCGTATTTTTACGGTGAAGAACCTGAACTACGATCCGCAACAAGCCAAAAAAGTGGTCCAGTGGCTCAGTATGATGGGAAGGGGGTGAAATATATTTAGGCGAACCCCGGATGAAGACCAGAATGGCAATAAACAATACTAACAAAACAATCTTTATGAATTGTACCTGTTTGTGACGTCACGCCGCGCAATAAAAAACCCCTAACATGTATTTTCCCGCACCTTTACGGGAAATGAGTATTGAATGCCTGGAACAAGCTAGCAACAAAATGTGACAAGTGTTACCTCCACGGCGGGAATGCAGTCAAGACTACGGTCCACCTAAATAAGTCATTTCTTAAATATCACAGAATGCGCAGCCCTTAACTTAATATAACATATTCAGAATAGCGGTAATTTGCAACATGCACTGCTTAACCAATTATAACAGATTCAACTTGGCTGAAATGCAGCAGCTGACTAGAAAATTAAGAAATCGACACTCTGACTGAGAAGAAAAATAATTGATAGTACAACTTGGCGGCTTAAATTTTTCGGACGCGTAGGGCTTGATGAAAGAAGAATAAAAAGCTTCAGTTCCAAGCGTCGGTTTTTCAGGTATGCGTCGACGCATAACTGCTACAAATGGAGAATTATTTATCATGGAGAAATAAAAAAAATTCAACACCGTAACAACTTCTATAGGAGTAAAAATGAAACCACTATGTAGTAAGAAAAATAATTAAAAATATGGTTGCAACACGAATATAGTAACGAACTGATACAAATTGTAGAAAAAGACGAAGAAAGGGAAGAAAGCAATGTTGTGTCGAGGAACTATATAATTATTACAGAATTAGCAAACGCTATCAATCCATAATATACCGGCAGAGCTGGTTAATAATGGCAGATAAAAACTTGTTTGAGCCGTAGGTACACAAAGAATCATTGAAAATGAACAGGGCTATGCAACTAGTAGTTGATTTACGTTTTTTGAATGGTCTATACATGATCACAAATATTACTTACATCGACAGTTCTATAAAAAATTTAAATTATAATAGTTTTCTAAAAACATTGTTTCAAATGTTTACTTTGGGAATCGGAAGTTGAAATAAAACAGGCAATCTTCAGATACTGATTATAATCAGCACAATTAAATGATGTAACGTTACGTTTCGTTATTTTAATAACTTCATCAGACACAATAACAATTAAAATAGTAACATTGAATAAATTTAGAAATTAGAGAATTACGTTAGAATAATATAAAAACAATGTAAACTTCATTAAAATATAAAATTAATCTAATAAATAGTTGAACTGATCGTGCAATTTTACTTTCATCCAACAAATTTCACAAAGAAAACATTTTTAAAATTAAAGAGATTTTATTAAAAAATAATTACCCTATTGATTTTATAAACTCAAAATTAAATAAAGAATAAGTAAAATTAAATATAAACACACCTTAAATAATAATTCATCTGTTGATTTATACCCTAATAATTATCAATATACTCAAAATTCAAATTACATTTCTATTCCTTACATACCAAAATTATCACAAAATTTAAATAAAATTTTGAAAACTCTAACTACAATGTAGGGTTTAAAATCATAATACTGTAGGAAATCAATTTTTTAATAATTTAAAAGATAAAACTCATATTCTTTCTGAATCAAATATCGTATACCAAATAAATTGTAACAATTGCGATGCCAGTTACATCGGTCCAACTAAACAGAACATAAAACGTCTGTAAAACCAAAGTTTTTAACTCTCAACAAGGCTAATACTGCGTTGTCCGATCATGCTTTTGAAAATTATCACAATTTTGATTTCGGCTAGCTTAAAGTCTTGCAAAGAGAAAATAACTTACATAAACGTTTAGTTTATGAAATGATTTAAATGTAAAAAAAATGAAAATCTATTAATTACAAAACTAACATTGAAAAATCTGGTATGATACACGCACACAACTTCCTTTTACAGTGATCTTATAATTAGCCAAAAATTTGATTTTAAATTTTTAAACATTTGTCAAAAATTTTCAAAAATTACAAATTTTACAAAAACGGTACGAAATAGAGTGATCGTTCAAGAGACGAATTTTCTCTAGAATTTTAAGCTGAATTCAAAAATGTAATAATATACCGGGTGTTCTATTTAAAATAGGAGTTAATAAAAAAAATAGAAAGAAACAAAAGAAACCCATTTTAGAATTATTCAACTGGAAAATCGCCTATCTCACATCAATACACACTAAAAATACAAAGTTTAAAAAAATCGTTAGAAGCGTAGTTTAAAAAAAATCGTTAGAAGCGTTTTTGAAAAAAAAGTGAAAGAACTGAAAAATCACAGGAGTAAACACTTACTTCCGGTTATGCGATTTTCTTCAAAAGCTTGCTGTTGCATCTACGTAGTACACAAAACGTATATATGAAGTTTCAACGCCATACCTCTTTCCGTTTTTGAGATATTCTGTTCACAGACAGACCCACAGACAGACAGACACACAGACAGACCAATGAAAAAAATATGTTTTTTGGGATCAGGGGATTCTAAAACGTGAAGATCTGTTGAAAACTCAATTTCGAATTTTTGGGGGGAATCCAATACTTCCTTTATTGTAAAAGGAAGTAAAAATTGTATTCTATTTACTATAACCTTCTCTAATACAGCATTTACAATTTTTAAAACTTTTTTATTTATTACTCTTTCATATCAAATTAATAATTTTAATACTCACCTTGAGTTTTAGTTGTTAAAATATCTTCTAACTATTAAACTTTTTAACTTACGGGATTTTTTCCAGTTGGCGGCCCTCAGAGTTAATTTGATAAATTCAATGCTGCTTTGTACAAATTAATTTGTGAAGTTTTATCAATACTTAATCATCTTAATGTTTTATTTAAAAACCATGAAGGGGAGTGTTAATTCCTCCCCATACATTAATTATTTACACTGAAACGGTAAGAGATTTTCAGTTTACATTGTTTTTATATTATTCTAACCTAATTCTCTCATTTCTAGATTTATTCAATGTTACCATTTTAATTGTTATTGCGTTACATCATTTAATTATGCTGATTATAATCAGTATCTGAAGATTGGCTGTTTTATTTCAACTTCCCTTTCCCAAAGTAAACATAACCTACTGACAGCTGTATTTGTACTATTTGAAAATTGTTTCAAATGTGTAACATGTGTTGCATAACCCTCTTCATTTTCAATGTTCGCGTGTGTACATAGAGTAATCGGGAAAATAAAAGAAATTCCATTTGGAAAATATATATTATCAGACCAGACCCATTTAGAATGATCGATGTTTACAAAATGATTTCCAAAAAATGCATAAATATTTCCAATCAGAATTTCTGATTACTGAATTGGTAGTTTCTTGACTCGTATTTCTTGGTTTTTGATGAAATGAAATATACAAAGTTCGTCTCGATTTTGTCTTGAACTTAAAACATTTTAATATTTCCGGTGGTAGTATTCGTAAACCTGAACTAAATAAATTTAAATTTCTTATGTTTTTTCGTAAATTTTTATTATGGTCCGGAATCAGGTTCAAAATTTATGTGATGGTTATGTGAGTTGTTGTAATTTCTATGGTCAAACTAGGATCTGACGATATTTAAATAGCAACTAACCTCTTAGCCGCATGAAATCTCAGGCTTTCAAACTACCTTCAAGTTTAGTAATTTTTTCAATGGTCTTAATTTATCCTTCATAGATTATTAATCAACCTGTAAATAATTATCAAAACATTGAGAAACTGAAAAAGTACTGATGTAGCTCTTCTTAATACCTTTTGTCTTCTCGTTGTCACCTCACACATTGGGGAAAAACCTGTGCCACTGTATTTTACCGAATCTATTCTCTCGGTCTACACTGCCCCTTCGGCTTCTTGGTAACCGTGGTCAGCTAATGATTCAGGCCAGAGATATCTTTACCGCGTATGCATGTGTAACCCCATTTGGCTGATCCGAATTTCTTCGCTAAAACAGAAATCGAATACTTCGGCGAACTTCGCCTTTAATGGCACTTGCACTTACTAATGTGGTAACAATAGCTGTCTTTGGCAGCGTTTTAATTATTTAACTTCTGAACCATACGTTGTAAAATAGTAGACGGATTTCTGTAACAGTAAACTTACTTATGCGCGTAACTTCGGGGATTATTGCAAAGCGATTTGTCGCACAGTTTTTGCATTCATTTTTTTGTAAGATAAATCATTCTGGTCCATTTTTATATCCGCATACGCGAATCTGTGGGATCTATTTATCTATTCTTCGTTTAACCGTTACCGAGCGCCATTAAATAATAAAATACTTATATGCTTACAACAAACCTCCATTTACTAAGTGGATCATTCAATCTCAATGGTTTTTATTGAATGTTTAGTCGAATATTCGACGTTATGTGTATGATACACTAAGTATTATTGAATACTAAAGATTGAGCATTTAAGAAGCTTTTGCTCTTGTTTTTAATTTTGAACTTTGTTAGGCCTTTATGATGTAAGATTCTGGGCAATCTTTCCAAGCAGCATCAAACAATACAAAAGGTACACTTGGGTGCAATTTGCCGGCCGCCGGCTCAATCGGTAGTAGGGGGCGGGATTGATGTCGGTAGAGTTAATGAAGTAAACAAAATGCCCAGCGCCAACAATTTTTTGAAGGTACGACAATTGCACCCCGGTGAACTGTGGAGAAATTGTAAACTCGGTACCTAGCATATAATACTCCCTGTAAGATGGCTCCGATAAAACAACCGGACCGTAGCTAACACAAATCATATGCAGATAATTTAAAATAGTTTAATTTCATGCAAAAATAAGCTATAACATTTTTTACATTGACAATCTTAATTCTAGCATGAAATGAAGGATGAGAGCCGCCTTAATTAAGTAACAAATGCACTAAATGTACTTACAGTTTTGGACAAACATATACGTTACAACAAGTTAAAAATGGGCCACTTCGTCAGCGGCTCGCTGCGACAGACGTAAAGCTCTGGATCTGGGCGTCGTTGCGTTAGTGGTTCGGCGTCGGCCAAGAACGTTTTGCGGTCGTCGGTGGCCTAGGGGGCCGGCAATAACAACGCCGCTCCCACAGGTCGAAAGGCCAAACCTCGGGACTAATTACGGTACCCTCTTGTGCCCTAATTGTGCGCCGGCGACAAGGAGAAGCGGGCCCGTGAAGGCTCGACAAATCGCCTCGCGGAACGTTGCGGCACGTGGCCCGGCAGGTCCAGCGACTCCAGAGCGAAAACGCAAATTGCGGCAAACACGGCTCGAAGGCGAAATGTTGCCTAGTACGTCTTGCTGTAAGAGGGAAAACAGGGCTCTAATAGAACACGCACGGCCAGGCCTCTCAGCGTAAAATAGCTACTCACCCCAGATGGTTTTTGGGCGCAGAAAAGGAACAGCTCGAAATATGCTAACACCAAATAGATCCGCCTTAGCGAAGGAAACCAAAGTCCTTAATTGCGTTCGGGGGGCTTCATCCACGAAAACGTGAGGGCATTCCTAAGTTCACGTCTCCAACTCGACCAAATAGCCCTAAATAAGCATCCCCGAACTAGTGAATAGCACTAAAGAACTGCTCGCTTCGAAAGCTGGCGAAGAAGACGCGTAGCGAGTCTCGGCCTGCTAATGGTTTTTCCAGATAAAAGCTATCGCCAGAAGACACGGCCGAACGCCAATGCGCAACGCGCGGGAAAATAGCGTTCAAATTCAAAATTATGGCAGGCGGCGCATTCTGCACGTAACAACTCCCCCCTTACCAGAACAGAAAAATTTCGCAGAAATTTTTTTTCTACACGAAGAAATCTACGCCAGACAGCTTGGTCAGGCAAAAAAAGAAAAAAAACCAGAAAGGGCATCACCCCGCTAATACGCTTACGAACACACACACTTGAAAACCCAAACCCACCCCACGATAAGGCAACTACTCGAGAAGGCGGTAGTGACCCCAAGAGGCACCCGTGGCCAGATCAACTCCACGACAGGGATCGAGACGGCTCGTCGCTGCTGGGTGAAAATGCTGCGCCGGTGAGCAGTCCCGTAACGACCCATCGCGAGGAAGCTCCAACCCCAAGAACCCCTCAACCTCACCCCGTATCCTCCCAAGTACCCCCCCTGACAACTTCCTACAAAACAAAACCCCGAGGCGGAAGCAAGACCTCCACAGTTGAGGTACTGTGAGACCGAAATGGGACAACACTAAGCAGCGAAGACGGTTAGGGTTCTTCTTTTGACGCTAAAGGGGAGAAGGTAACCCCGGGAAAAGAGGGCCACAGAAACCAGAGAAGTGATAGGCAGAGCCAACATACACGCCATTCGACACACATACTGACCGAGAGACCCTGCAGCGCCCCGAACGGCCTGGAGGAAATCTCTACAAGTCTTAATCCCACTCACACCCAAGATCCATTCAGCACCAAAGACCACAATCACACCAGTTCAAAGAGAAGTAAATTATAAGTATAGTCAGGTTTCATCGCACTCGCACCAGAGGATCCATTTACAACAGAGAATACATTCACACCAGACGAGAAGGCGAGAAGCCAGATATAGCTCATAAGACCAGAAGGCGAAGGATGGAGGACTAACCGGCTCCAATACAACATTATACAACACGAGGACATATCAGACCGCGATAGCGGATCTCTACCAATCGTTCTTCCAGAAGGCAAAATCGGCACTAGCCGAAGTAACATTCGCAATAAAAAAAAACCGATAGGGCCATACCCTAAAGAGGCCCACCCGAAAGTGGCCAAATAGTAAACCTCACCGGAGGGAAAACACGATGCCAAAATTCCTAAAGGTGACCTACCCGAAGATGCCTTGAAGACGGGAAAGCAAGTTGAATACGCTCCCCAAAATAGTGACCTACCCTACAAATGCCCAACCAACCACCCTAGCGGTATAAGAGGAGAAAAACAAGATGAAAGCGTTTCCTAATAGTGACCTACCCTACAAATGCCCAACCAACCACCCTAGACTCTATACGAAAGGGACACTAGTCCATAGCCGAGTCGTCATAAGGCTTCAAATCTTTGGCGTGCCAAGTACCCTTCATCACATTCCCATCCGGATCTTTAAGCTCATACACCCACCGAGAGAATTTCCGATTAATAATGAACGGGCCCACAAACTTCGCGGCGAGCTTGGCCGTGAATTGGCGTGCGGCATCCGACAACACGTAGTTCCTACGCAACACGGCTTGTCCAGGAACATACTCTAGGGGACGGCGGCGAAGATCGTAACGCGCTTTAGATTTCTCATACGCTTTACCTAGCCGACGTTTTACCTCTACATAAAGTTTATTGATGAGCGAGGCACGGGCATTCAAGTCTTTACTACGATCGAATTGGAGCTCAGGGTTCACGTTGTCCGGGGGAGGTTCGTGTTTAAGCGAGATCTCTCTACCAAAATTAATAAAGTACGGGGTCTTCCCCGTAACTTCATGAACCGAAGTGCGAATCGCGCAAGCGACATGAGAGAGATATCTGTCCCAATCTTGATGATGATCGGCGACATACGCGGTCAACATGGTCTTCAACACTCGATTTATACGTTCGGTGGGGTTGGCTTGAGGGTGGTAATTGGCCGTAAACGAAATCTTACACCCATATCGGTTCGCTAGGGACTGAAATTCGCGGCTACGAAATTGGACGCCATTATCACACACAATGCGCTTTGGAGCGCCAAACATCAGGAAAACATCTTCCTCAAAATGACGGGAGACCAAATTAGCAGACGCGGAGCGCAAGGGGAACGTGAGTGCGAATTTACTAAAGCAATCGGCCACAACCAGAATATACGCATATCCTCGCGATGATCGAGGCAACGGGCCCACAATGTCACCACAAATGACTTCCCAAGGCTTCGAGATAAGGGAATGACCTCCCATAAAACCAGCAGGGGCTCTTTGTTCGGGTTTAATGCGCTGACACGTTTCGCAACGGCGGACATACGCGGCTACGTCGTATCGTAATCTCGGCCAATAGTACTTATGCGCGATACGATGGAAAGTTTTATTTACGCCAGTGTGACCAGCGGTGGGGTCGTCGTGATTCTGCCTAATAACTTCGCGGCGCCGGGGTTTAGGGACCACGAGCTTCCAATGGTCTTCCTCATCATCCGCTAGATCAGGGTAGTTAGACCGATCATACTTAAACAGCTGACCGTTATCAAGTCGCCACTGAGGGAATTTTCGAGGGTTAGTTCCAATCTGATGACACATACGCCTATACCACGGGTCGCGAATAGGTTCGGGTGGAACATTAACTGTATCAATAACCGGAACAGCACGAGATAGAGTATCCGGCACAACATGCTCTTTGCCTTTACGATGGACAATGTTGAAGTCATACTGCTGCAGACGGACAGCCCAACGCGCAATGCGACCAACCGGGTCCTTAATATCGTTAAGCCACTTCAGGCTATAATGGTCTGTCACCACGGTAAATTTTGTTCCCTCAACATACGGTCTAAGTTTCTCTATCGCGAAAAGGACAGCCAAACATTCACGCTCAGTCGTGCTAAAGTTGCGTTCATTCTTAGTCAGCGAACGGCTAATGTAACAAATGACCTTTTCACCATCGGCCTGTTGTTGGGTAAGGACCGCGCCGATGCCATAACCCGAGGCATCAGTTTGTATTACAAAGGGCACGGAGAAATCCGGGCATGCCAAAATCGGGGCCGAAATCAAGTGTTCCTTGATTGTGCGGAAAGCATGTTCACAACGCTCATTCCATACGAACTTAGCGTTCTTCCGAAGAAGAGTCGTCAGCGGGCCTATAAGTGACGAGAAGTTTGGCACGAAGCGTCGGTACCATGACGCCATACCGATAACACGGCGTACCTCGGAAACCGAACCAGGAGTAGGAATACGCGTGATCGCCTCCACTTTTTCCGGGTCGACCAACAAACCCTTCGAATTCACCAAATAACCAAGATACTTAAGCTCGGGCTTACAAAAGTGGCATTTGTCCTTACTTAGGGTAAGGCCAGCAGACAACAAACGAGATACAACCTCCCGAAGAACTGACAGGTGCTTATCGAAGGTGGGCGTACAGATCACAATATCGTCAAGGTATGTAAACACATAGGGTTCTAAATCGGCGCCAACTACACGGTCGATTAACCGCTGCCAAGTGGCCGGGGCCGTATGCAAACCGAACGGTAGGCGACAAAACTGATACAACCCGCGATTGGGGACAGTAAACGCAGTTAAAGGCCTCGAGGAGGCTGCAACAGGAATTTGCCAATACGCCGATTTAATATCGAGAGTGGTGAGGTAGTGCGCATCACGAAGTTTATCCAGTGTACTCGAGACATACGGAATAGGATAAGCATCAGGCTGACTAACTTTATTGAGACGGCGAAAATCAACACAAAAACGATAGCTATCATCCTTTTTCCTGATCATAACAATAGGTGATGACCAAGCGGAAGTGGACGGTTCCACAATTCCCTCTTCCAACATCTTTTCCAACTCCAGATCCACCTGTTTCTGAAGAGCAGGGGAAATAGGATAGTATCGCTGTTTGATAGGGGGCGAAGTCGTCTTAATTTCATGCTCAACTAAATGCGTACAACCGAGTTTATCACCCATCTGCTCAAAAATGTTCTTAACGAATACGTCAAGTTGCTCGCGCTGAGACTGCGTCAAATGTTCGACGGCCTGGATAGCGTTCACGACAGGAACTAAGTCATCCTTAGAAAACGTCCATTCATTACTTCGAAGGTCCGGCACGATACCCATGCGACGCCAAAAATCAGTACCCAAAATTAAAGCATGTGGTATAGAAGGCACAACTATTACGTCCATAAAGCAAACTTTGTCGCGAAGAGTTATCGGGGCCGTGACAGTCCCTAAGCTTCGACATTCCATGCCATTAGCGATACGACACACGGGGGCTTGACTTGACTCAAGTCGACAATGGCCTTTTACCAATTCCCAACCTTCTCTACCTAGGATCGTGCGTGAAGCGCCAGAATCCAATAATCCAAGAAGCTTATTTCCAAAAATAGAGATCTGGAGATAGGGTCGCTCATCAGGGCCAGCATGACTCAAAATAAAATCTAGAACCGCTTTTGAACAGGAGGCCTCCATAACAGAACTAGTGACCTGAGGATTTTGTCTAACGCACGCTAGTCGGTCTCCTAACGGCGCTGAATTCCGTTTCCCGAACACGAAGGGCACGTCCTAATCGTAACGTCGGGTTTCCCGCAGCGAAAACAATGACGTCTCCTCGGCGAGGGACAATCGATAGAACGATGATTAAGTTGATTGCAATTCCAACAACGCGGTGGAGAAGCACCGACAGGATTATTCAATTTTGCGAAAGAATCTCTAGAGGGAGCGCAATTATCATTGGGCGAAACGGCGATCGTATGAACCCTAGGATGGGCTCTAGGCCTTTGATACGCGAGGTCAGGCTCTAACATGCGACTAACGTTAGTTGGGGGTCCACGAAACCCTTGAGCACGTACGTGTGCATCTTCAATTGCCTTACAAGTCTGGATCAAATTTGCGATAGTATGGATAGTCTCCAGGGCCAAATGTGTTTGGAAATGCGGCAATAAGTTTCGTCGGATCAAGCTAAGCCGCGTATACGTCGAGGGCACCGAAGGTAAACGGCGGAATAAATTTTCCATGACAGCCACGAAGACAGTGACCGGCTCGTCAGCACCTTGAGTGCGATTCCGAATCTCATCCCATAACCCGGACTCATAATCGCAAGGGAGAAAGGCGGCACGCAATGCCCTAACTAAAGCATCCCAATCACATACTGTATCCCTAATCGAACGGTACCAAATTAATGCGTGATCAGTAAAGAATTCGACAGCTGACCGGAAGAGTTGCTCTTTCGAAACACCACGTGCGATACGTAATTCCTCTATTCTTTCCAGAAAACTAGACAACCCCGAATGGCCATCAAAACTAAGGTTCCATTTATTAATCGGTAAGTAATTGTTACAGCGAGACGCGGGTTCAAACGCTTGGGTGCTATTTAGGCCCAAAGGCGATTGGAATGAACGAGGGTTACTAATGCCAGGCAAACTAAATCGGACTTGCGAAGGGAACTCGACAGGAGCTCTAGATTGACTCTGAGGATGATCGTGCGCATCATCGAGACTTTGCTCATCGACCTGCGAAGAATTGTCATCAAAATTTAATAAGTTAGCCACGCGTGAAACCGAAGGTGCTATAGTTTCGCTAACCGACGCTAATTTCACTTCCAGATCATCCATAGCTGTTAAGCAGCGATTATACAACTCATTCCTCCTATCGCACAAAGATCCCGTAAGGTTCAAGCGTTCCAGACGATTCGACACATGCAACAACCTAGTCTGAAGGCGCTTATAATCGTTGCTATTACGAACAAGATGCCCCAGGGCCGAAATTTCCTCCACTAAAATTCCCAGTTTCCGGAAACAAATATCTAGTTCCTCCTCAATATTCAATTCAATTCCGGGAAAAGATGCGTTCCCAGATTTCTCTAGTCTAATCCGTGCACGCAAGAGCTTACGCTTATCCCCAGAATTACCGTCACAACAGACACCCCTAATTCGCAGTTCGTAATCTAACTCCTCTACAAGAAGCCGATCGATATCCATACTGAATGATTATGACAAGAAAACCCAGTAGAAAATTGACAGATAATAAATAATAAAAGCGCGCGACGCGAAGGCACACGAGGGACGCAACGTGCAAAACTTTGATAACTAATCACGATCAAAGAATGTCTTACTACTAAATTTAGAAAAACAAAACGCGGGCTACCAGCGTACAATCGCAAGAAGTTCTCCAGGCACATCAAATAATCCAGAAGCAAAAAAAATTGAACGCGGTCCAATAGCAATAACCTCCGAACCAGAGCACAATTACATAAATTTGCAATATTTAAAATAATGGGTTAGGTTCATGCACAAATCTTAATAACTAATGGAATAAATATAGCTTAAAATACTGTTAGTACAACGCATGCAATATTATCACTAAATATTTAAATCGGCGCAAAACATCCTAACAATTCGAATGCAAAAGAAATGGTTCGCTAGCTACGGTTATCACATTAAATGGCAAAATTTGGAAACGCCAAAGCGCACTTAACAAAAACAGGCCTCACGTTCGGCGCCAAATCCTTCTTGTTAGGCCTTTATGATGTAAGATTCTGGGCAATCTTTCCAAGCAGCATCAAACAATACAAAAGGTACACTTGGGTGCAATTTGCCGGCCGCCGGCTCAATCGGTAGTAGGGGGCGGGATTGATGTCGGTAGAGTTAATGAAGTAAACAAAATGCCCAGCGCCAACAATTTTTTGAAGGTACGACAATTGCACCCCGGTGAACTGTGGAGAAATTGTAAACTCGGTACCTAGCAGATAATACTCCCTGCAAGATGGCTCCGATAAAACAACCGGACCGTAGCTAACACAAATCATATGCAGATAATTTAAAATAGTTTAATTTCATGCAAAAATAAGCTATAACACTTTTACATTGACAATCTTAATTCTAGCATGAAATGAAGGATGAGAGCCGCCTTAATTAAGTAACACATGCACTAAATGTACTTACAGTTTGGACAAACATATACGTTACAACAAGTTAAAAATGGGCCACTTCGTCAGCGGCTCGCTGCGACAGACGTAAAGCTCTGGATCTGGGCGTCGTTGCGTTAGTGGTTCGGCGTCGGCCAAGAACGTTTTGCGGTCGTCGGTGGCCTAGGGGGCCGGCAATAACAACGCCGCTCCCACAGGTCGAAAGGCCAAACCTCGGGACTAATTACGGTACCCTCTTGTGCCCTAATTGTGCGCCGGCGACAAGGAGAAGCGGGCCCGTGAAGGCTCGACAAATCGCCTCGCGGAACGTTGCGGCACGTGGCCCCGCAGGTCCAGCGACTCCAGAGCGAAAACGCAAATTGCGGCAAACACGGCTCGAAGGCGAAATGTTGCCTAGTACGTCTTGCTGTAAGAGGGAAAACAGGGTTCTAATAGAACACGCACGGCCAGGCCTCTCAGCGTGAAATAGCTACTCACCCCAGATGGTTTTTGGGCGCAGAAAAGGAACAGCTCGAAATATGCTAACACCAAATAGATCCGCCTTAGCGAAGGAAACCAAAGTCCTTAATTGCGTTCGGGGGGCTTCATCCACGAAAACGTGAGGGCATTCCTAAGTTCACGTCTCCAACTCGACCAAATAGCCCCAAACAAGCATCCCCGAACTAGTGAATAGCACTAAAGAACTGCTCGCTTCGAAAGCTGGCGAAGAAGACGCGTAGCGAGTCTCGGCCTGCTAATGGTTTTTCCAGATAAAAGCTATCGCCAGAAGACACGGCCGAACGCCAATGCGCAACGCGCGGGAAAATAGCGTTCAAATTCAAAATTATGGCAGGCGGCGCATTCTGCACGTAACAATGTTGTTCTGCATTTGAAAGGAACTCAAACACGTCTCTGCAAAGAACGAAGATAATAGCGTGAATGATTACATAATTATGGTATATAGTTGTAGTAGGTACCTTGTAGGGTAAATTATTTTTTCTGACAGCGCTTTTGATTCTGTTAATCTCTTGTAAACAACTATTGCTGGATCATCGTGAGTTGTTGTAATTGCTTTTAAACATATTCCGCATTTCAAATTGGTGCTTTTTAGGAGCTGGTGGACTGTCCTTCCTGTTAAATAATATAAACTTTGCATCTCATCAACATTTATATCATCCACGAAGTCTTCAATCAAAGAAATTTGCTCACTTTCGATTTGTTTGATAACTTTTGTGTTTAAAAAATCTGTTAGGTAGTTAGAGTCATCAATTTCATAACTGCCACGCCTGTTTGGTTTAAAAAATTGAGCAACAGAAATAATTCTTAAAGCCATTTTAAAATATTTTGGACTCGGAATAGGATTTATAAAACGAATCATAGAAAATAAATTCTCTAAAGCGTCTTGTGTGAAGCGCCCTAAACAAACATAATTAAATTTTTTTTCGTTTATATAAAAATCTGCTAGTTCTATTGCATTGGTTGTTGCTAAAAGGACTCCAGTTTGAACAGGTTTCCATATATTTGGGGGTCCAATTTTCATAGTTTGAACTAACTCTACGATTTCTCTCAGAAAATCTATTGCATCGGTGTAGTTTCTAGAATTATCTGTACCTAAAGCCAAAGTTTTGGTACGGCTAGTCACAAATTTAAACCATTTGTGCATTGTTTCACAGAACCATGCTGTTGCAATGATGGTTGCAATAACTTGCTTCCCCAAAAGACTTGTTTCGGCGCAGTACTTCAAGGCTGCTGCTGTATCATTATTTAAAAGTCTCAATGCCAGGCCGACTTTCATTTTATCATAATGTGATGGTTTAATACAGCTTTCGGTTAAATATGGTGCAAGTTTTAGGTCTTTCGAATCAATTCTGATTAGCGCTCGGATATGTTCTATATCAACCACATTTGTTGGCAATGAGTATTTTTGAACGAAAGAAGGTGGAATGATAATTTTTTGACCGTTCGTTAAATGGTCTCAAATTTTTAAATATATGGGGAGGATCTGGATTGAAATACAATTTGCGGGATGCATCGCATGGATGTTTTGACCAATTCTGTATGACCGAATATCTACCGGCGCGGATGTTGTACAATC
This sequence comes from Agriotes lineatus, assembly GCA_940337035.1. Classification (NCBI taxonomy): domain Eukaryota; kingdom Metazoa; phylum Arthropoda; class Insecta; order Coleoptera; family Elateridae; genus Agriotes; species Agriotes lineatus. The sequence continues at coordinate 101,170 of CALNHX010004226.1, read as the reverse complement.
TCCATAGAGCTTGATTTTGACCTCCCATATCACTAACTACACAATCTACCTTAAGACCCATAAACTCTGCTTCTGTAATAATATTTTCAATGTCCTCTTTAACCGAATTAGCATTAAATGATTTTCCAGTGAACTGGTAACCAACAACTTGCTTCCACCTGGTTGTAACACCAGCTAACATATAAACCAAACCATGTGTAGCAATTTCTTCAAATTGACTATCTGATGATGGTAGTGTTGGCCTTCCCAGAACCAAACCAGTGCTGGGATCAAAATCTAATTTTGGGGTAATAGCAATTTCATCAATTAAAATTGCGCAATGTTTTTCTTCATCTACCATCAAATCGACTTTAGTTTTCATAGCCGTTAATACTTCACGAAGTAGCCCCGGAGAAAACTTTAAATGTTCAATCCTTCTTTGAAGGGTACGTTGACTGGGCAGGGGTTGTCCAAGTTCCCTTATTACATCGTAACCTGAAGCGCCACATGTTAACCTCAGTCTATACGCTTTCATCATGGTCTCATCGGACCATTTAAAACCTCTCATTGAGCACCTTCCCAAAGATATTAATTGGTCACGATTCAAAAACAAATTTAAATTTTCTTTTAACAGATTATTTTCGGTCCTTAGTTTTTCATTTTCTTTCCGTAACACATCAAATTTGCGGTTAGAATCTGCTAATTTTTTTCTTATTTTTATTAAATTTAGATATTGGAACATGATTGGGACAGGATTCGGAAGAAGATACTGTTTTGTAATCTAATAAAATAATAATTATGTAAATATTTGTATTTAATAAACATGAAATGATCACTTTACTTTCATATTGGGCTTCTTCCATATCATCCAGATCAGATACAGAACTAGGAGGCAGGATATTTAGCATTTGGGAGCTAACAGAAGGTGTTAAATTTGAGCTCCAATTAATTTTGGTATGTGTGGTTGAAGGGCTAGGAATAGGAATAGGTTCTATTTTCTGCAAGCAATCTAAACACAACAATAATTTCATTTAAGCAACGATTTCGTACTACGTTTATTTAATAAATAGCAGAAAATATACCTGTATTTAGAAAATTTATTTTGGATATATTTTACTGCAATTTACTACTCAGTGCAGCTCTTTGGACGTAGATATATTTGGATACGAGCATACATTTTTGTTAAATGGTTAAACAGTTTGATCAGTAAATGAATAAAGTTTACATATTATTTATAAATTATATTGCTTTCATCCATGTCGATTATTGATATTTTCTCAAATTAATGTTATCACTAGAGATTATTGTATAGGATGGTTTGCCGATTTAATAAATGCCGAATTATCCATTATTAAACCTAACAATTTATTAGCACTATCGTCCAAACGGCCAGTTTTGCACCTACCAGTATTGCAATTACATGCAGCGTCCTGTTGAACACCTAGATGTAAATGGGGTAACGCATCGGGTTTGAGCCTCGAATCTTTGGTTTTGCTAAACCGCATTCCCACATAAAAATCCTTTCGACAAAAGTGTTTCTAAAGTAATAAATATGGCAATATTAGTATTTTAAAGGGATATAGTAATCAATGCCATACGCAACAAACTCGCAGGTCTTTATTAGAAAAAGTTGATCTTCCCAACATACAAAGCCATTTTTCCCGTTTTGATACATTTTTGATGCCTATAAAGTTATATATTTATTCGTAAACCGACTATCTACTTCTACATAGTATACCTGTGGGAATCCTATAAAGTTTAACTCCCTTCTTTGAAGTATTGCTACAATTAAGGACACAACAACTACTAACCATTTCAAATTATAAAACACCTATTTAATTAAACCTCAATTTAAATTAACTAACAAAATTAAATATAACAATAACAATAAAAAGAATGAATTCGAAGTAGATAACACAAAAATACTTAAACGCTTTTAATTACTTCTGCTGACAACAAGAATATTATTTTGACAGTTCTAGTGACACTAATGACAGGAACCCCAAATTAAAAGAGACAAAAGATATATGTTTTCGCAGTTGGCGGTACCTTATATGATTTAGTAACCTTATGGCCATCTAGAGTCCCTGTATATAAAAGAGTTGGGACACAGAATAATACAGAATGGCCTGTCGGCTAAAAATTCAGCTCGTTTTTTCTTTGCGCATGCGCGAGTTCTGGTGGTGTGCAGTCAGCTGATTTCCATGTTTTACACGTGAAGCGTGAAGGTTAACGACCTCTTATAAGGTTATGTTTTTTGTGCCAGTGGTTTTTTAAATAAAATACTATACTTTCTCTATGACTGTTCAACGGGAGCAGTAATTAAGGATAATTAAAGTTAAATTTGTTATCAATATTTTATTCCAATGTGATATAAGCCACACTTGTGTGGCAATTCAATTTGACACATTTTGTGATGTTTTTCTCCCAGTTTTGAATTTTATATACATAAACCTACACTGTTATTATTCAAAGGAGTATTTTTAAGGACTCGCCAATTTGAACGAGGGTTACAACTTGTATTTTTACAGTAAGTAAACTGCTTCCAATTAATTGAGAACGTTTATAATAGTGTTTGTAAATTGTAGATTATGTCTACCTATCCTTGAGCCAAACATTTATTATCGAATCATATTTTCGAAATGGTCAACGCAAAGAATGATGATGAATGGAAATATTCAGTAAATTTGTGTATAAATGAATTCGTTAATCGTTTCTCCAACATCTAGTTCGATTGTAAGAATTTAAACAGGCATGTACAAGTTGTGCATAATTTTCAAACAACGAGAAATGTTGATAAAGCAGGCTCTACTGGAAAGTGGAAAGTGAACACTTAACCAGCACACATGGAACGCAGGCCTAAAAAATCATTACGACAGTTATCTCAACAAATAGGTGTGTATTTTGTATTTTTATTTTTGCGTATTAAATTTATTACAATGCTTAATTACAGGGTTAAGCTATGGAAAATGTCAAAGGACATTAAAGCAAAACTACATTTATATCCATGCAATTGGTTTAATGACAATTTAAATAACAAAAAAGTGTTTTTTCCGAGGAAGCTTGTATCATCTCATGGGTTACGTAAATTCACAAAATTACAGGATATGGCCTGCAGAGGTTCCAGGTTTATAAATCAGCCTGGCGATGATGAATTACATCAGGGATGCAACTGCACATACAGCCTTTCCAATATGTCGATATTTTGAACAATTTTATGACAATCGTATCATAACTTCAGGATTTTGAATCACAATGCCACCATTGGCACCTGATCTTGCACCCCTGGTTTATTTTCTTTTTGGGCATTTAAAGGACACAGTATATCGCACCCCCTTGCACGCAATTGAACTGAGAGATGCGATTACTGCCGCTACTGCAAACATAACTTAGCAACAGCTGCAATAATATTTTACAGTAGAAATCCGTTAGGATAGCCTTTACGGCTGAGCCAGAAAGTTTGTAAGACGAGCTCGAAGAGCGAGTCGATTAATACGGGCAAGGCAGTAAAGGCCCTAACGGACGTGTATTGTACAATAGTTTTTGTAATACCTATATACAATTCGGGGTAAGAATCTAGTTTAGCGACCAACTCCGATCGACATGTGCTATACACCATTCGACGCGTCTCGTCGAGCTGAACAATATTGTCCATAGGGACAATCGGGGCAGACCAATGGTTACTGAGATACAGCACTCTAAAGTTTTTTTTTTATAAACCTTTTTCTTCGTGGAAAACACTCTGGGGCCTTTGGCGGGGCGCCGCACAGCATTTCGCGCAGCGTACCTCACCGAAGGCTAATAACAATTCACACTGCGCGCCACCTAACCTAACCTTACCTAACATAACCTAACTTAACCTAATCTAATTTAGCGACCAACTCCGATCGACATGTGCTATACACCATTCGACGCGTCTCGTCGAGCTGAACAATATTGCTGCTGGAGATATTCGGGGCAGACCAACGGTTACTGAGATACAGCACAATAAAGTTTTTTTTTATAAATTTTTCTCGTGAAAAATACTCTGAGGCCTTCGGCGAAGCGCCGCGCAGCGTACCTCACCGAAGGCTAATAACAAGTCACAATGCGCGGCACCTAACCTAACTTAACCTAACCTAACCTAACCTAACCTTACCTAACCTAACCTTACCTTACCTTACCTAACCTAACTTAACCTAACCTTACCTAACCTAACCTTACCTAACCTAACCTAACCTAATCTAATCTAACCTAACCTAACTTAATCTAACCTAACCTAACCTAACCCAACCTAACCTTACCTAACCTAACTTAACCTAACCTAACCTAATCTAACCTAACCTAACCTAACTTAACCTAACCTAACCTAACCTAGGTCTAGGACGTTTCGCCGCCTCCGTTTTGCCACCGCCGGTTCGCCACGGCCGTTTCGCCGCCAGGGCGTTTCGCCACCTGCCGTTTCACCACCGAGCCAGTTCGCCGCCAGAACAATTTCAATATTTTGAATAACATATAGATACACACATGATCATGACCTAACCTAACCTAAACTAACTAATTTGGGTAAAAATTCGGTGGACGATCCGGTCTAGTGCGCATGCACAAAAACGTAACAGTGAACAGAAAAATGTAACGTTGAACAGACTCTCTCTCGTATTTTTTCTCTAAAAAAATCATCAAGACCCAACAACTAACATAAACCATTAACCTGAACCACCGCCGAGAGCGCAACAACATTGCTTTAAAAATTACCAGACGATAGCGGCACCCACAACATTTTGACGGACGCTGATCGTACCATAAACCTTACTTCGCTGGCAGCGCATGCGGAATAGACCGGACCGTGCACCGAATTTCACCCGGAATTTGTTGTTTTCATAATAATCTTAAATGTTGACATTAACATTCTGTAAATTTGAAATCGTTAACATTGGCGGCGAACTGGCCCGGCGGCGAAACGGCTGGTGGCAAAACGGCTTGGCGGCGAAACGGCCGTGGCGAACCGGCGGTTGCAAAACGGCGGCGGCGAAACGTCCCATTCCGACCTAACCTAACCTAACCTTACCTAACCTAACCTTACCTAACCTAACCTAACCTAATCTAATCTAACCTAACCAAACTTAACCTAACCTAACCTAACCTAACTTTACCTAACCTAATCTAACCTAACCTAACCTAGCCTAACCTAACTTTAACTAACCTAACCTAACCTTACCTTACCTAACTTAACCTAACCTAACCTAACCTAACCTAACTTAACCTAGACTACCCTAACCTAACCTAACCTATCCTATCCTAACCTAACCTAACCTAACCTATCCTAACCTACCCTAACCTAACCTAACCTAACCTAAACTTACCTAACCTTACCTAACCTTACCTTACCTAACCTAACCTACCCTAACCTAACCTAACCTAACCTATTCCAAACCTAACCTAACCTAACCTAACCTAACCTATCCTAACCTAACCTAACCTAACCTAACCTTACCTTACCTAACCTAACCTAACATAACCTTACCTAACCTAACCTATCTTAACCTAACCTACCCTAACCTAACTTAACCTAACCTAACCTTGCTTAACCTCACCTGACCTAACATAATCTAACCTAACCTAACCTAACCTACCCTAACCTAACCTAACCTAACCTATCCCAAATCTAACCTAACCTAACCTAACCTAACCTATCCTAACCTAACCTAACCTAACCTAACCTAACCTTACCTAACCTAACCTTACCTTACCTAACCTAACCTAACCTAACATAACCTTACCTAACCTAACCTATCCTAACCTAACCTAACCTAACCTAACCTAACCTATCCTAACCTAACCTAACCTAACCTAACCTTACCTAACCTAACCTAACCTAACCTTACCTTACCCAACCTAACCTAACATAACCTTACTTAACCGAACCTATCCTAACCTGACCTAACATAACCTAACCTAACCTAACCTAACCTTGCTTAACCTCACCTGACCTAACATAACCTAACCTAACCTAACCTAACCTAACCTAGCCTACCCAAACCTAACCTAACCTAACCTATCCTAGCCTAACCTAACCTAACCTAACCTAATCTAACGTAACCTAACCTAATCTATCCTAACCTAACTTAACCTAACCTAATCTAACCTAACCTAACCTAACCTATCCTAACCTAACCTAACCTAACCTCACCCAACCCAAACCAACCCAACCCAACCCAACCCGACCCAACCCGACCCAACCCAACCCAACCCAAACCAAACCAATCCAAACCAACCCAACCCAATCCAACCCTACCCAACCCAACCCAACCCAACACACATGATGTAACATAAATACATTTTAAAGCGAACGCGCCATAGACTTAGTGTGGGACATTTTAATTTTTACTGTGCTGTATCTTAGTAACCGTTGGTCTGCCCCGAATGTCCCCAGCAGCAATATTGTTCAGCTCGACGAGACGCATCGAATGGTGTATAGCACATGTCGATCAGAGTTGGTCGCTAAATTAGATTAGGTTAAGTTAGGTTATGTTAGGTAAGGTTAGGTTAGGTGGCGCGCAGTGTGACTTGTTATTAGCCTTCGGTAAGGTACGCTGCGCGAAATGCTGTGCGGCCCCCCCGCCAAAGGCCCCAGAGTGTTTTCCACGAAGAAAAAGGTTTATAAAGAAAAAACTTTAGAGTGCTGTATTTCAGTTACCGTTGGTCTGCCCCGATTGTCCCCATGGACAATATTGTTCAGCTCGACGAGACGCGTCGAATGGTGTATAGCACATGTTGATCGGAGTTGGTCGCTAAACTAGATTCAAGCCCAATTCGGTCATACCTATCTTTTTGTAATTTATTTTCATCAAAACGCTAGATTTGTGTAATAACGTTTTAAAATGATTGAGAGTGCTTAGAAGATTGCAACTGTTGTTTATAAATGTCATTTATTTCAAATTTGTGTATGACCACAGAATAAGGTATGGCTGTAAGCAGTTTTAAGTTGTAACCAGCTCGTAATTTTTGGCATCTGTAGAAAATGATGAAGATATTCCTACAGACGTTAAGATTGTGAATGAGCAAGTTATTTAAGCGTATGTTCAGGAGTTATAGCAGTCTTTTGTGCCTTCTTCTATATGGAGTTGAAGGCTTGCTTGCTGCTAAATTGTGTGACAAACGTCACTTTGACGTTTGGCACACAATTTAGCAGGCCGTGGTCTTATGGACACTTTTTACGGCCTGCGGCCGTAAAGAGGTATCTTGCATAGTAGTAAACAGTCCTTAAAGAAATCTTTAACAAGTAGGTATTACAAAAAATGTTTTTAACAGCACGACAAGAAGAGTATCAAGCTGTATCAACGATGATCATATAGTGAATATGAATTGTAATTGCGTTATATTTTAAGTAGTATCATTTAGTTTTGTAACATTTGATGTAATTAATGTAGGTAGAGTAGAATTGAGGTGAGAAGACACCAGTAAGTGGCGTCATATGCGCTGACGGCAATCATTAACTGTCAATCTTTGGTAGCACTTATTTGTTTTAGAAAAGCGGTCACAACATGATAAAATTGGTAATTACATCAGAGACAGCCTCTTAATCTTTTGTGAATTTTGCGATCCAGCTAGAAAACTTTATAAATATCAAGAAATATATCTAGCAAACTCACCCTTGTGTGGCACGCTAGTCGTCAAAGAGAAAGTCCCCTTTACCTATGTACTGTTCGACACAAAATTGGCTACGGTGCTTCTCTGACGCTGATGGCTTCTCCTCTCAATCTTACTCTACTGAATTCTATTTTTATATAATAGTATAAAACCGAAATTTACAATTTTTATTATGAATCACTTGTCATAATCTGTGTCTGTTATTAAAAATTATGTATTGTTGCACTTGTTTTACATATTACTTATTTTCTTGAACAAGATTTATTAGTACAAAAATTAGGACTATTAATACAAACATTAAGATATTAGTTTATTACTTATTAGTCACAATATTAATGGTAATATTAGAACATTTAACGTCGTTTCGCATTATTAAAACCATGTCTAGTAAATACTAACAACTAGATTAAATTCAAATTACCCCTCAAGCTGACTTTTATTTAACCTACTACCTGCTTCCGCAAAGGTAGCTGCTGTGGCATATCATATAAATAATTTTGGTGTTACAGTAGTACTACTACTTTGTTTAACCGACCGTAAAATTTTGTCCGCTGTATCCATTTTATTTTTCATTGAATTATCAATATATCCCTCTGCTACTGACGTAGAAGACCACCCGCCATACCTTTTCAGAGCAGTGATGTCTCCACCTGCGTCAACAAGTGGTGTCGCCGATGACCGTGGGAAACAGTGTCCAGTGTACAGTTCTGGATCTGGTAGCTTTAAAAATGTAGCTATATCTTTCCCCATAGACCCAAATTTATTAATGCCAATTTTTTGTGTAGTGCATCTACCATTTTGATAATTAAAAAAAAGAAGTAGATGCAGTATTACTTGGACGAAGATTAGCATACTTTTTACAAATTTCATAAAAATGACCAGTAATTGTAAATTTTCGAACTATATTGTTTTTGACTTTAGGGACGGTTACAAGTATAGTTGATCCAAGCTCTTGCAGATCTTCAATATTCATTGATTGCAGTTCATTTGCTCGACAGGCACCCATTATTCCGATAATTAATGCAACCTTAAAAAAATTTGATGTTATGCACTTAAAAGTTTACAATTTAGAATTTTGATTACCTTTGTTGCATGGTATTTCTCGTCAGGTGCTTTGTTAATGAATTGATTGATCTCATCTGAAGTAAATGTTCTAGCCTTTTTGGCTTGGTAACCCTCAGATTTACGTTTAAGATACGCATGCAATTTCGAGTAATTTTATTTATCTACGATCACCACTAAAAGTAGGCCTTTTAGCGCTAGCTTTTTTCACTAAAAGTGACGTTTTATAATTTAGCGTGTTTAAAATGAGATTAGCTGCTTACTCTTAGCCCATGTGCTAAAAGTGAAGTGAGGTTATAAACTACAATTTCGAACTGGAAGTGAAGTTGTAAAGTTACTCTAGCTACTTCTTGCGCTACAGGTAAAGTGTTTTTGAAATAATTAAAGCGTTATGTAATGAATACAGTCAGATGTGGAGTATTAATAATTACATTTCGTAAATGACATTGACTACTGTCATTCGCAAACATTCGCCCGCGCGGCATGGCCTACTGTTTATTAAGACATAAATTAGAAGCGTCGTAGAAGCAAACCTTTGTTAAATCGATATTTATGGATTAATAACAGTAAAATTAAGGTCGTAGATAAAATATTGTATGCAACGTGTGCTAAAAGTCGTTTATGCACGAGACATGTTATGAAACTCAGCCTTCGGCTTCGTTTAATAATTTTCATGTCTCGTGCATAAACGTCAACTTTTAGCACTTGTTGCATAAATAGCTATTGTTGATGTTGTGATTTATGTTGAGTGTAGCTCTCAACATGGAATAATGAGTCCATAACGATGATAATTTATATTTATTAGATAATTCTCCAAAATATGCTAATATAACATTTTCAGAGAATGAATTGGCATTTTTGAGACTTTGCCAATCCGTAATGCCTTGTACACCACGTTGTATTTTTTGCGGGATTTTTCAGGCAATAAGTTTATAGAGATTACTTTAGCTGCTTCTAAGATTTCTGGCTGGGTAGAAATTTCGTCGTTTTCACTGTAACCCATTTTTTCTATGACTGTTAAATAATATATTCATTACATATGCTTTTTATAATAAGTAATGCTCTTAATTACTCACACTCGTGAGTTACGACTTCATAACTCACAGGTTTTAACCAATCACACAATTGCAATTCTTATAACTCACGGGTTGTAGCCTATTGCAAAATTGCTACTGCAGGAGCATCAAGTTGGCATGCCTATGTCACAACTACTTTCAAATGTTAATATAGTTTGTTAACAACTGTCATAATTTGTGAATGTGTATTACCTACATATTTTTGCGAACAGAAGTGAAAAAATATTAATTTAACATGAGTGCACAAAAAAGATCTTTTGGTGGCACATGGTGTGCTGTGCCGAAATGCCTAAACAACACACGAAAAAAAAATGTTTCAATGTTTCGATTTCCAAAGAACCCGCAAAGGTAATATTTATAAAACAAAATTAAACATAGGTACTTAATTATTTTATACAATTTCAGATGCCTTGCTTGGGTTACTAAGTGCGGCAGACTCGATTTAATCGATAAGGGTTCGGAACATTTGTATATTAATTATAAAGTGTGTTCAAAGCATTTCACAAAAAAAATGTTTTTGAACGATTTTAATAATCGCCTTAAAGCAGATGCAGTTCCAACTCTCTTTTTATTGCCACAGGAAATTGAGCAAGGTAAAAATTAAATACGGAATGCAAAGCTTCATGTATTACAAAAATTCTTTTAAATTTACGCTGAATATTTAGATATTAACAAGGAAAATTTGAATAGCGGAATTCATGAAGTTAGATTATTACCTGATATTGTGACAAGTTTTCCTCAAGAGGAAGTAGCTACTTTACCACCCCCCAAAAAGATAAAAATATTGTCTTGTCAGGTTATAAAAGGTAATTGTAAAACATAAGTACTAGTTTTCATATCTGGTTATTCACTTCAGATATTTCAGGGTGTTCACAACAAATTCAGGGTGAGAAGATCCCGCAAGATATAAGTGGAAAGGAAATAGAAGCCGTTAATCGTGGAATCCAAACAAGTACCACAATCTCCAGCAACAGTCCACGTAAAGCGAAGTTGAAAGCAAAACTTCAGAATTCACTATCGGAGATTAAACGATTTTAACATAGACATTAGCGCAGATAAAAAAACCATGAACGTTTTCTTAAATACCTTACAAGAATACGGTTTGTATCCAACACAAACAGTACCATCAAGAATAACAACAAAAAGTTCTACGTGCATAGACAATATATTCTGTAACATCCCCCCCACACAGTGGACATGCAAAACAGTTAATCCTCATCTCTCTGATCATCTTGCGCAGATACTAACAGTGAATTGTAACTACCAGCGTACAACAGAAAAGAAACAAACAAGAATAAGAAGAATCACAGAGGAAAACATCAAAATATTATAAACAACACTTCAGGACACAGATTGGTCAATATTGTACAATTCGTCAAACTCAGCAGATAAAGATTTTGAAAATTTCCTCAACATCCTAAATAAGAATTTCAATGAAATATGCCCGGAAAGATACGTTTGGACAAAGAAGGAAAAGGTAACAAGAACACAACCACACCTATTAAATATAAAAAATAAACTTGATGCACTAGATACAATACGTCGAGTACAAAAAACAGACGAATCAAAAAATGCATATAAATATTACAAAAACATATACAGAGAAGAAATTATAAAAGCAATACAATCAAAAAATACTGACACCATTACAAAATCGAATAATAAAACTAAAACCATATGGAAAATAATTAACGAAGAAATAAAAAAGCCAAAAATTACAAACACTGCGTCAATCCAAGCAGAAGATCTTAACAACTTCTTTGTGAATGTGGGAAACGAAACTTCAAAAACAATTCCCAAAACTGACAAAAATCCTATAGATTACCTAAATAATGTAAACAAAATTACTTCATCCTTTTATTTGTTCAGTGTAACCCCAGAAGAAATAATAAAATCTGTGCAAAAGCTGAAAAACAAAAACTCCAAAGACATATATGGATTCTCAACTGTGCTTCTGAAAAAAATTATATATCAAATAGTCACACCATTAACTCACCTCATAAATAAATGTTTTAAAGAGAGTGTCTTTCCAAACTGTTTAAAAAAAGCTAAAGTAGTGCCTATTTTCAAATCTGAAGATGCAACTTTACCGAAAAACTACAGGCCAATATCCATTCTTCCAATATTATCCAAAATAATTGAATCTCTACTGAAAAGACGATTAATGAACTTCTTGAATAAATTCAGAGCATTATCAAAAAATCAACATGGGTACCTCGACTCTAAATCAACAATAACAGCAATGATAAATGTAGTGGAACAACTCTCAAACGCGTTTAACGCCAAACAAATTGCAACGGTGGCTTGCTGTGACCTAAGTAAAGCCTTTGACACTATAGATCATGAGATTTTACTAAAAAAACTGGAGGCTTACGGTGTCAGAGGGCACCCACTAAAAATATTTGAAAGTTATCTACAGAACAGACAACAGAAAGTAGCGTATAACAACAAAGAGTCCAGTTGGAAATCAGTAACACATGGCATACCGCAAGGGTCTGTCTTGGGTCCTGCCCTATTCGTAATTTACATCAACGATCTGCCAACCCACTTAGAAGCAGATGAAGTAGCCATATTTGCAGATGACACGACTATAATAAACGCCAGTGATAACACAGAACATCTCAAGACTAAAACAGAAAACTGTCTTAAGCAAGCCAAAGAATGGTTCTGTGCGAACATAATGAAACTGAATGTAAGCAAAACTCAGTTACAAGACTTTAACACCAAACCATCAACGAGAACCGAATATGTTAAACTGCTAGGTCTTTATTTAGATCCCAGTCTGAAATTTGACATTCACACTGAAAATATTACGAAGAAATTATCCTCCTACATATACGCCCTTCGTAAACTTCAGCGAGTGGCAGGTTATTGTGCAGCCAGGGAGGCCTATTTTGCTTTCATCCATAGTACCATCTCATATGGGCTCATAATCTGGGGAAGTTCTTCTGGAGCACATGATGTCTTTCTGAAACAAAAAGAAGCCATTCGAATACTATGTAACGCAGAATACAGAAGCAGCTGTAAACAACTATTTATCAAAGAGAAAGTACTTACTTTGTATTCGTTGTATATACTTACTTGTTTAGTTTACGTCCACAAACACCAGCATCGGTTTCAAATACCTAGCGACATACATAACCACAACACGAGAAACAAAAACCATCTGATAATACCCTACCACAGGGTTAACTGTGCCCAATTGGGAACAAACTATGTATGTGTCAAAATGTTCAACAAGTTGCCTCAACATGTAAAAGACCTTCAAGCGAAGAAATTCAAAATAGTGCTGAGAAACTACCTTGTGGAAAAATGTTTCTACAACTTTACAGACTTTTTAAATTCACCTCTGCATGATCTCTAAAATAACCTTTACTTATAATAATTATGTGTACTTAATATTTATTCTTTTAATTGTAAAATGTTATATTAGTTTCATGTTTTATTACACATTGCTAGATGTATTTGTTTGACTTGTCATGTGATATGTTGATGATAAATAAAATGAATTGAATTGAATTGAATTGATTGAAAAGGCCAAAAGTAAAAGAAATTCAAAATACCAATGAAGCTGATGATTTAAGAAATCTCACTGTTTTATGTGAAAGATACCTTCCAAAAACATTATCCGACATAATTAAACTTCAGGTATCGCTTCTTTCAAAATCGAAAAAAGGATTGCGTTATTCAGATGAATATAAGCAGTTTGCATTAACTATTTATTTTTTGGGGCCAAAGGTTTATAGATTTTTGGGAACAATTTTTACATTGCCAAATGAAAGAACGCTAAGAAAATGCACAGAGCATTGGAATATACATCCAGGATATAGTCCATTTATTTTTTCTGTGCTAAAATTAAAAATGGAAGGTCTACGAGAAGAAGCTAGGGACTGCATTTTATGCATTGATGAAATTTCTCTCAAGACTAATTTATTTTATAACATTTCCAAAGACGAAATTATTGGATTTCATCAAACAGATAACTCCAAATCCTATAGACCTGCACAGTTTGCTTTAGTGTTTATGGCTAGGGGTATACACTCCAACTGGAAGCAGCAGGTTGGATATGTTTTTGTAGCAACAACTTGTTCGGGACAAGAATTAAAACATTTATTGTTTAATGCTATCAGGCATTTGTTTCAAAGTGGTTATAAGGTGAGATCACTTGTTTCTGATATAGGATCAAACTTTTTTAAAAATGCAAGAGAACTTGGTGTTTCTCCCAAAACTCCCTACTTTTTTGTAGACGATATCAAACTATTTTACTTATTTGATACCCCTCATCTTTTAAAGGCAACAAGAAATAATTTTTTTAAACACAAATATGTTTTTAATGGGAAAGAAACTCACAAAAAGTATCTTGAACAATTTTATAACAGGGATAAAAATATGGCAATAAAACTAGCACCAAAACTTACTGATGCACATATTCACCCTAATAATTTTCAAAAAATGAAGGTAAAATATGCCAGTCAAGTTTTCAGTGCAACGGTGGTGGCAGGTCTTTCAACCTACATGAGCTTTGGAGCATTACCATTATCTGCAGAAGGCACAATTGATTTTATAGAAAAAATGGACAAGCTTTTTGACACGTTAAATTCAAGCAGAGGTACTTCCGCTAAATACTACAATAGGCCATTTATTGGAGCAGAGTATCAAATCAGTTTTTTAAATGATATGAAATATTTTTTTAACGATGTTAAGGTCTTCAGTCACGCAGGAAAAAATGTGACAAATAAAATTAAAAGTTTATGGTGCTGGCAAGTAACTACAATATGACAATAAATATAGGATACCAAAATTGAGAGCATCGTATCAGTTGCAATTTAAATGACAATTGCTGCAAATGTCACTCCGATCTTTTGTCGACGCCTTCTCGTTAGAAGTATGCAATAACCGTGTTAAACAAGATGTTTACTACCGAGAAAAATCATTTTATTTGCAACCTCTATAACCGTCCATACGAACAAGGCAGAAATAACGGACGAAGTATCAAGTACGTTAAATTTCAATTTCTAGAGAATGGGAACGATGGAAAACAACATTTTCAATGAAAATCTCCCAGTCAGTCGCAACTGCGAAATTGAGAGGGCGATCGTACAGTGCTTCCAAAATTTACGTCAACCTCTATTTAGAAATTACCTATGTAGGCAATCTTCAAGAATGCTTGGAAGGGAACTATGCTTGCTGCTTGCTAACGTGGTCACGTGGAGCATGTCATACATCAATACAATAGACATCAAAACTGGAAATATTAAAATGATAGTTGTTAACCACAACAAATTAAGTTTGCAAACTTCGGTATCCTATATTTATTGTCATACTGTATATCAGGATTTTTACAACTTTGGGATGAACTTGGAAAACCTACGTTGTATACTAGACGCATTAATCAGGATTGCCTAGAGAATTTATTTGGTTCACTGAGAATTCAGCAAGGAAATTCCACAAACCCAACACCTATACAATTTAAGAGATCTTTTAAAAAATTATTTACTTTAAATTATTTCCAACACTCCGAAGGAGCAAATTGTATAGAAGACTTTGATGAGGTTTTAAGTCGAATAAATTCAAATTCCATTGAAAATATGAAATTCATACAACAGGAGCAATCCCTGTTTCAAAATTTTGAATTAAAAGTCAACGAAACAGATTACAGAAATTTAGATTTGCCAAAAAAAAATGCCTTAACATATGTTTGCGGTTATTTAATAAAAAAATGTTTAGAGAAACATATTTGCAATGTTTGTACAGATTTTGCAGAAACTAAACCTGAATTGGATCCAGGTAATCTTTTTTGTCATTATAAAAGTTATAAAAATGAAAATATGGATACATTTGGTAATTTAAAAATGCCTGATGATAATTTTTATGAATATGTTTTCAAATTAGAACAAATATTTCTTAAAAATTTCAATAAAGATTGCTTAAAACTTCAAGTGGGACAATGCTTAAAAAACAGAATGATATTAATTGAGTTTCATCATCCATGTGCTAATTTCCCAAAAGATTACTTATTAAATCTATTTATAAGATTTAGAATATGTGCTACTTTAAAATTTGTGAATAGAGATTTAGAATCCCAAAAGGGAAAAAATAAAAAATGTATAAACCTATTGCATTTATAAAATGTAATAACATACTTTTTGATCAAGAAAAGTTTAGATAAAGGTTGGCTGCTATGGACAATGGACTGCCGGTTTTGTATAATTGACATAATAGAACTAGTAACATGTGAGCAAAGGAAAACGAAATCAAGCTTGACCTTGAAAAAATTAAGTCATGTGCTTTATTATTTCTGATGTTTTTCATTTAAATATGACAGTTATTATAATAGTAGAAGTGGCAAGTTGTTTAAGTTATCAAATTTTAAATTACACATGCAGTTCTTATAACTTAATACATTAGTCATTTTCATTACAAGCGTTGAAAGTAGCAAATATCGTGCAAGTGTTGATTAGACAAACGAGGGCGTATCGTAGCGAAGCCCGAGTGGATCTGAAACACGAGCACAGATGTTTGCACTTTCGAGCAAGTTATGAACACTATTTTTTAGACGACCACACAAAGTAAATTCTATTTTTAAGAATTGTTTTTATTTATTTCGTTTACAAAATTTATTGTTATGTTGTTATTAGTACAATTATAAAAAATTAGGGGTTGTTGGGAAGCTTGAAGAGTTTGTTCCATTTTTTTTTTGACGCTGTTCTCTCTGATGCTAATGCTGATGGTGTGGCATCTGTATTTAATTGAAGTTTTGGTGTTACAAAATGTTCCATCATGCTCACCGACGTCGATGATGAAGACGCAGAATCCTCTATTGAGTTCAGGATGGTATCAGCTATCTTTATTTTCTTTTGCACCGATTCTTCAATGTAGCCCTCGGCTACAGAAGTAGACTTCCACGCCCCATGACGTTTAAGGGTGGTGATATCACCTCCAGCATCTACCAGAATCGTAGCAGATGAGCGTCTATAACAATGACCGGTATATAGCTCTGGTTCTTGCAAGCTGAGGTAGGTAGCCATGTATCTCGGAGTATTGGCAATTTTGTTAATTCCAATGATTTGTTTGGTGCATTTTTTATTTTGATAGAAAAACACTTTTCAGTTAGGTTTAATGGTCTAAGAGCCGCATATTTCTTGTAAAATTCCCCAGTAATAGTGAAAGATCGCTCCCTTTTTGTTTTGGTGTCAGGTATTTTGATGAGCACAGCAGAGCCTAGATCTTCTATATTATCGACCATTAGTTGTACCAATTCATGTTTTCGACATGCGCCACAAATTCCAACTACTAACAGCACCTGGAACAAGAATAATAAAATGTAATATAAAAATTGCCAATATTAAAAAGGAATCTAAACACACAGTCGTTACTGAACAAGAGATAGAAGTGGAAATAATTATCAACTTACCTTTTGTAAGAGATGTGTGTCATTTGGTGCTTCATGAAGGTATCTATTTATTTCTTCAGTTGTAAAATTTTTGGATTTTTTGGGTTTGTATCCATCTGATTTACGTTTTAAATAAGCTTTTAACTTAACGTATTGTGTTATGTCTACATTCTGGTGAATACTAATAGTGCTTTTCAGCATTGAATACTGGGTCAATAATGTGTTCGGTGCAATTTTTGCAGATAACCCGCCAAAATATGCCATGAAGACATTTTCAGAAAATGACGAATTAATTCCCTTTTGCTTGCGCCAGTTCATAAACTTACTGTACGCAAATTCATAACGTTCCTTTGATTTCGGTGGTAAAAGTTCTAAGGTGTTTTCTTCTGGAGCTTTTAAAATTTCTGGCGGCGTGCAGTCCAAGTTTGAATAATCTTCATCATTACTTTCCATCATATTCACTATTTACAGTTCAATGAATTGTTTAAATTGATACACAAGGAAATAAATTCACATTTAAATCAATTTAAATATTGAAAGCAAAAGCGTCTAGATTATTTAAATCACGGTTTGCTGAATTGTGTGATAAACGTCAAAGTGACGTTTGTCACACAATTAAGCAAGCCGTGATTTGAATAACTTTGTGCCATTACCATATGACTAGTATGATATACTATCGTGTATAGTGTATGAGATCGTCAACTTTCTGTAGTAGGCTGCTGTCGCGATAATGTTACTTTCATATACGGTCGTCTAAAAAATAATTATTGATGTAGCAGTTGTAACATTGTTTAAGTGTTGGTTTCTATGTTAATTTTCATAGCCGACCCTTATCAGAAATTTAAATGATCATGCTGTACTTAGTACCTAGAAGTTATTGTATGTTTCTTAAAATAAACCTTAATGTTAATATTTTAGTTTTTTAAAATACATGTTACTTTCAGTTACTGCATTTTTCATTCATATAAAATACCTTTACATGTAACCAAAAGAATTCAAATTGATAGATAACTTTGTATTTTTGCTGTAATATATCTGTATTTTGGTTTTAAATAATATCCGACATAGGTAATAATTTTCATTGCTTGCTTGCTTGCTTGACGCCACTTTGAGAGCGAACCCGTGGGCCGAATTGGCTGATTTTGGTGTCAATCGACTCGGGGCGACGCAAGTAAGCCAGTAGTAGGGTTTTCAAATTTTTATAAGTGACTTTTTTTTATGTGGATTTTCTAACCTCAAAATTTACTCGACCCACAAAATGGATCACTCTTGGACAAATTGCATTAAATGAATTATTTCGCGCCCAATTTGGGTGCAGAACGCTAGTTTTTTAATAATTTGCATTGCTTTTGGTTTCACTGCTAAATAGTCCACATCTGAAAAAATTCATTAGCCTTATTTCTGTAACCTTCATTTTTGTTTTGTTTTTTATTTTTATATTACATTTTATTTCTAAGTTAATGCATTTCCATATAAATTGCGTGGACTTTAAACGTACGATTCCTGTTCAGTTTAAAATTTAGGCGCATAATTTTGAATTTCCCGCCTCTGCACACCACTAGGATCATGGCGGACAATTTCAAGGTCACAAAAATTGAGTATGCTGACATCAAAAGCGCCGACACAGAGAGGCCATTCTGATTTAGGGTATTATTCTGTGGTTGGGACATGTAGGGTGACTTGTTTTGGATCCACAAACCATGGAGTACATGATTTTTTCCAAATTTAAACTTTGTGCATACTCCTTTCAACTAAAACAAATGCAATATATCGTTGCTGCATCACACGGTCCTTGATTTGTGGATCCAATGGCTCAACTCTTAGTATAGTCAGTTATAATATCACAAGAGCATCGAAAATAATCGATTATTTTCCGAGTAACGAGACGTAATCTGCGAAAAACCACGAGAGCGCAGCTCGAGTGGTATTTTAAGGATTATGTCGAGTTACGAGTGAAAAATAATCATTATTTTCGATTGCTCGAGTGGTATTCGTTACGATTATATAATGAATAGACCGATAATAATAAATTATTTTATTTCTTAGGTTGGCACTGGCTGTGTTAGTGGCACTGTTTATGTTGGTGGCACTGTAAGTCTATGTCAAATTCTACGTTATTAGGTTAGGTTTTGCGTCAGTGTGTGTCAAAAGTGACGCAAAACCTAACCTGCTAACCTCGAATTTGCAATAGACAGTTATTACATCATGGCTCTAGATTAGTATTATCCATTATTTTTGCTTTGTTGGACCCACCGAAACACCGAAGTGATTATACCACGTCGTCAAGGGTATATCCGTTTATCTATACCTTGTAACTAAGTAAAATTCTCAATTACTATTGGCCAAATCTATAATGAGTTGTATAATCAAAATTATACCCATTCGGAGTCACGTGACTTTTGTCTGTCTCTGTTCATCTTTAGTAAAATAGATGAAATGGAAGAAATTTGAAAAAACGGCATGTCGATTCATAAAATTAATTTTAAAAATTTGACGTTTCTAATCTGTCAGATTATATTTTTCGTGTAAGTTATTGAGATAAGGGTAATAAAACCTAAAATTGTTGAGCCGAAAACTGGAAATTAAAAGAACGAGCAGTCACAACAATTAATTTGAATATTATGCGTTTTTTTAAATGAAGAGTACAATATTAATAATAGTAAATCAACAGTTTCACCCTCCAACGCTGTTCGCCGTGCTTCTCTTGCGTTAAATATCTCGGAGCATAATTTACCGAAAATATGAGCCAGAAAGTGAAGAATGCAAAAACGGAAGTCGACGAAGCAGTCAAGACACTGTATATAAAATGTATGTAGCTAAAGAATTTGTAACCATAAAAAATCTAAAAAATGCTTGGTTGAAGAATCTGGAGATTTTTCACATTCAGTTTCTTCCCTAAATAGATTGTGCAAGGAAATAGGCTTCAAATGGCAATGTTCTATAACAGAATATGCATGCACAGAAATTGACTTAAAATTTGCTATACGCAGCAGGTTTTTAATGTAGCAGCTGACATATCTTTATTATATTTACATTTTACGACATGTTATGTTTTCTTTAACCTGTAAATTCAGTTTTATTTCATATAAGAGAATAAACCCGTAGCAACCTTGTTTTAGAAATTGGCATATGTCAGGATAACCTACAAAACGGAATGTCATTTATTTCCCTAAAATTGCATTTTTAAGAATCGACATACGTAAAATTACTAGATTATCACGTGACTCCGAATGGGTATAAATTTGACTATACATATAGGAACTCTATGGCCATCTAAGGTCACTAAATCACGTTAGCTACGCTAACACAGGTACGGAAACTCGGCGGTATTTATGTCAAACCAAACTCGTTTTTGTCAGTGGCGTACTCAACCACTTTATAGGTTATAATAGCAATAAATTGAAGTTTGTGTAATGTGAACGCAATAAATAAATATTACATAACAAATTATTTGTAAACGTTTACCAGCTTAAAAGATATAATTATCACAAATATAAAGCTTTAGCGGATATTTTGTACCGCTCGCTGCATTCCAATAATTCGGAAACTCACGTACACGTAAATGATGCATGTCGTCTAGTGGTCTATTTATTTCTTTCAACCACTCCTGCCGTTTCATGCTATTTCTTGGTCCTTAATTTGCAATAAGTAATTCATTAAAGAGTATTGCTAAATATTGCAGATTAAATTACCTTCAGGAACTTGAAACAGCGTATACCCTTTTATGCTGTTGTTCCGGCAACTTTTAACGTAGCAAATACAAACCATAATGCTATATATACGTTTTGACAAAATTTGTCGGGAGAACTAGGGAATCCGAGATCACAATCATCTCTTCAGAGCATAATTTTAAGTGCGGTTAAAAACGATCATCTGCATAACTTACAACCTAGAGAAAGGACTGTGGCATCCCATTCGAAGGATATATTACTATTAAGAAAAATTATTTATGACCTTACTAGTAGCGCCTAGGGTAAATTTGACACTGACAAACTCGTTTTTTAAACTTGTCAAATGGTGTTTCTCTACCTGTGTTAGCGCAGCTAACGTGATTTAGTGACCTTATGGCCATCTACAGTCCCTTAGTGTATATAAACATGGATATATTAGTACAGGATACGTTCACTACATGTAAACGTACGTCGAATCTTAAAATAACATATCACGGAGTTCGGTACCTTCCCCCATTTCATTCTAACCTATATCACTTTATTTCTCTCTCCCTTTAGACGTATTTCATACAATGTTTCGTACGCTTAATTTTGAAGTTTTGAAATGAAAACGTCAGAAGTATCATACAATTTCACAGTTTATTCTTCGAAAATTGAACTTTAGCAATGGTTTTGATTGCTATTATCAAAGAGGATATATCCTCTTTGGCTATTATTATCAACCGTAAAACTCAAAGGCGTTAGCGAGTGAATATCTTGCACACCCCCACACCTCATCGAGTGAGGTTATCAAGTGTTACCTGTTGCGGTTATGTTTTCTAATTTGTGTTTATTTATACGATTACGTCTTTTCTACATTTTGTAGCATCTTGAGACCAAAAAGACTATTTCTGGCACCATGTAACACGAGTTAAATGTATTTTATCAGAATTTCTCTCAATGGCGAGTCCAAGTACCTCTCTAAAGGATAGCGCTATACGTAATTCACGCATTGAGAGTGACAGAAATAGATGGTACGTCTTGTTACACTATATCAACGGCACGCCGTATCTTGTACTTATATATCTATGTATATAAAGCGACTGTATGGCCATCTAGAGTCCCTGTATATAATAAGAAAGAGTCGAGTCATTGGTGCAACCCATTGTGATTGGTTGGATCCACAAACCATGGAGTACTTGAATTTTAAAAAATAATATAATAATCATATTATATTTGAATTTGACATAAGCTATTCAAATGCCTTATTTTAGGTTATTTTGACATGACTTTTGACGCCAGTTAAAAATCGTTCAAAGTATATTCGTATTATTAGTGACAAATAATTATTCTGAAGGCTCAGTTACATTACATGGGAACAAGTAACTAATAGCCAGTACTAAAGGCGAGTGTTTTAACAATGCGTTTTTTAGTATTTTGCGTAAGTAGACAGTCCAGTTTAAGCTCCAAAATGAGTGGTACTGAGAACACGCTCGTAAACGAATACTGAAAACTGTTATAAAATGTATGTGCCAGGAATTGATAAAAATACTGGAAAGATGAATGAATTAGTTCCAAAAACAAGCGTGTGGATAAAGAAATGTAGTGCTAGAAGGAAGATATGTGGTGCTTCAAGCCTTCTCATGAAAGAACTTTCCCTGAAGTATATTGAAGAATATCTAAATTGTATTACCATGACTCCAACATCTTTTGATACTGACCTAATGAAAATTGGACTGGTTGGGTCTACACGGATTTAGTGTGCACAGTACGGCTGTTATATTTCGTGCAATTATAGCTCTCCTGCTTGCACTTGAATTTTTAGTTATTAATTTTTAATTTATTGTTATATTCTTAATATTTATATTTTTTGTTATTTAAAAACTAAAAGTTTAGGTTCCGTTATTGAATAGAAATTGTTGAAAAAATGATTGTAAGTAAATACAGATTTAGACGGTTAAAATTCTTTGACAATAAAAACATTTATTATTTACAACCACGTTTGCTTTGTCTGGACAAAGCAAACGTGATTTACGGACCTTGTGGCCATCTAGAGTCCCTGTATATAGGTTACTACTATATACAGGATCTCTATGGCCATCTAAGGTCACTAAATCACGTTAGCTACGCTAACATAGGTAGGGATACAGTCCCTTTATATACAACAGTCTGGCCATATGAAATGTCACTTATGACATAAGACAGAATATGGCCGCCTCCAGTGGCGGGTCAAAAGCAGTGGCGGGGTTGGTGTTGGAAAATAGTTTAATTAAATAAATGCTTAGTATAAGTAAATATATGACTAAATAGTAAAACAAACAATATCGTATCAATGAGATATTATAATAGTATATTACACAACGAGAGCTGTAGGAAGCATATTACACGCGAGTTGGAAAAGTTACGCACAAGCCGCGTAGCGGCGCGTGTGTAATTCCACGAGCGTGTAATTGCTCTATAGCTCGAGTTGCGTACTATACTTTTTCTACGATCACACTCATTTCGTTAAACGAAAAAGAAATATTTTATTAACTGTCAAACTATCTGTCACACCATCTTAAAAATTAGGCGGCTGCAGTCACATCCCTACACCGCTTCGTACAAACAACAGAAGCTAACTGTAACGTAATAAAAAAAATTACGTGTTAGTCATTACGTAACACTGTTTGTAACAACGAATTTACTAATCAAGTAAACAGTGCTTAATGAGCAATTTACTAATAAAGGAGTAGAAAATAGTATATTACACAACGAGAGCTGTAGGAAGCATATTACACGCGAGTTGGAAAAGTTACGCACAAGCCGCGTAGCGGCGCGTGTGTAATTCCACGAGCGTGTAATTGCTCTATAGCCCGAGTTGCGTACTATACTTTTTCTACGGTCACACTCATTTCGTTAAACGAAAAAGAAATATTTTATTAACTGTCAAATCATCTGTCACACCATTTTAAAAATTAGGCGGCTGCAGTCACATCCCTACACCGCTTCATACAAACAACAGAAGCTAACTGTAACGTAATAAAAAAAATTACGTGTTAGTCATTATCATTACGTAACACTGTTTGTAACAACGAATTTACTAATCAAGTAAACAGTGCTTAATGAGCAATTTACTAATAAAGGAGTAGAAAAATTTTATTTACAGTTAGTGCTCACATAAATAATAATAAATCTACAGAACTTAAAGTGATCCCAAAACTATACAGTATACAGTCTAATACGCTTAAAATTATTTTTCATAACTTCCCACTTAATTTATATAGCCTACATTCTGCATTGCCACAGAAGTACAACAGTATTTGCTTCGTTGTGTATTTTGCTTTTTCGTCTTCGTTTCAGCTATTCTTAAACGAACACCGATGACGTTGGATATTATAAACTTTTCTAATTGATTAAAAGTTGCAATATGTTTTACATCAACAATATGCATTTTATTTATAAAAAATGCTTTTTTATTTAGATTCTATTCATACCTTTTATGTTATTCTAATATGCTTGATTAACCTGTTTGACAACAAGCCTCGCTTTTTTATTTCTAGGGAAGCTTTTCACCTTAATACCATGTTCAGACCTATTTTTGCAGTCAAATGCACAAGACTCCATACCTAAAATTTAAACGTCGATAAACACAGTTTTTTTGACGGCTAATGTAATTTTAAAATTTGACCAGTTGTTTATAAAGACGTTGGTATTTTCAATGGCTGTAGGCTCCGAAGCAGACAATGAGAAAGTAAATAATGTTAGAACAGCATTATCCTTAAGTCTTTTTTGCCACCAACTCGTGCTTCTTCACACATACAATCTGCAAAATGCTTTTTACAAATTCTTGAATTTCCATTCGGGTACCAATTTTCTCCATTAATTTTTTTGTCCATAAGTTTCGTCTGTCCCTATTCCTAAGGAAAGCTTCCGTTAGCACACAGTTTTCAGATTTGCTTTTGCATCCGACTGCACACTGAACAGCAATATCTGAACAAAAATTTTGGAATTGATAAATTTCTTTAAACCTTGTCAGCTTACCGTTAATAAATTATAGTTCTAGTTGTTTCTAAAAATTATGATCAGTTTTCAACTATATACTCGCATTTTAAACGATTTTTGTTGATTGAATGTCAACTTATTTTATTTGAGTAAATTTGACTTTGACATTTTTGAAATTTAAATGTTATTGTCAAAATGACGCAAGACATAAAATGGCGGCACCAATAGGAATCGTGACAATATATGGCCAGACTGTTTCATATAAAGCGACTGTAGGTAGGGAAACACCATTTGACAGGTTCAAAAAACGAGTTTGTCAATGTAAAATTTACCATAGGTGCTAACTAGTAAGGGCATAAATATTTTTTCTTATTATTAATATATCCTTCGAATGCGATGCCACAATCCTTTCTCTAGGTTGTAAGTTAGGCAGGTGATCGTTTTTAATCGCAATTTAAAATGTGTTTCGTCTACTGACCCTGAAACTTGAAGATCTGGAGAAATATCAAAGGCAATTTTTCACGATTACAGATCATTTACCGTAATTATGACCTGAAGAGATGATTGTACTCTCGGATTCCCTAGTTCTCCCGACGAATTTTGTCAAAACGTATTTATATTTAATAGCATTATGGTTTTCATCTGCTGCGTTAAAGGTTGCCTGAACAACAGCATAAAAGGGTATACGCTGTTTCAAGTCCCTGAAGGTAATTTAAACTGCAATATTTAGCAATACTTTTTAATGAATAACTTATTGCAAATTAAAGACCAGGAAATAGCATAAAACGGCAGAAGTGGTTGAAAGAAATAAATAGACCACTAGACGACATGCATCATTTACGTGTATGCGAGGTACCGAAGTATTGGAATGCAGCGAGCGGTACAAAATATTCGCTAAAGCTTTATATTTGTGATAATTATTTTTTTAAGGTGGAAAACGTTTACAAATAATTCTTTATGTAATATTTATTTATTGCGTTCAAGTTAGGTACACAAACTTCAATTTATTTCTATTATAACCTATAAACTGATTGGGGACGCCACTGACAAATACGAGTTTGGTTTGATATAAATAACGCCGAGTTTCCCTACCTGTGTTAGCGTAGCTAACATGATTTAGTGACCTTATGGCCATCGACAAGTAATTTTAATGGCCGCCTAACTTTCAATGTAAGAATTGCTCCGTCCAAAAATCTAAATTATTGCAAAACAAGTAAGTTTATACTTAATAATACACTACAATATTAACGATCAATAATTTCAAATACAGGAAAATTAACATGTTTACCGATATAAACCATCAAAAAGATAAATATCAACAATAAACCCAAAGCGGAAAATTTTCGAAGGTCGTGGAGCAGAGCAGCAGTAAAATTTAAATTTTACCTTTCAAACAATAGTTAAAAGAAGAACGATAAAACAATGCTATTAAATAACAAAAACAACCAAGGCTTGCAATGCCAAATAAATTCTCCAAATTGCCTCTACAAAGGGGAAAAATACCATAACCTAAAACAAAAATTAATTAGAAAATTAAAGAATAACATCGCAATGTTCACGTCTCCCCTGATTATGAAAGACGAGTCAACATAAACAGGTAACACAACAATCTTTTCTTCAATTATAAACGCTATTTATAAAATAATTTTTTCAACAATATTACGAGCAACCCTGAAAGGAAAAATAACAGGAAACTTCGCTAAACTGCTGCATACGTACATAAAATGCAAAGTAGACAAAAATACTAAAATTGTTGATACTTACCATGAAAATAACAAAAGTAAATAATGATTTAAAAAAAAATCACCTACACAAAAGAAATCCTAAATTTTTTTCGAAAGACCACGAACTTTAATATTAAAGTTTAAAATAACACTGCAACGACTAGCCAGGTATAGAATTAAACATCTTTCATTACACAACTAACAGTTTACTGAAGTTTCTTTTATTATTACAGTTAAACGTCACAAACGTAAAAAAGAAGTTTTAACAAGTTAACCGTTTGAAGAGAAATAGTATATTAAAGTATGAGTGGATAACAAGGTCTTTAAAACACGCGCGAGTTTTCGAGCACGACGGCGTAGCCGGAGTGCTCGAAACAGAGCAAGTGTTTTAAAGACCAGTTATCCACGAATACTTTACGCTATTTTTTATTATACCTCCAATACTGGAAATAAATTACGCACTAAAAACTTAGAAATAATTTTTGTCGTAATAAATCGAGAGGGCATAATAATAATGCTACTATAGTTACGAGAATTATTTACGTTTTTGTCGCGTCCATGTCCGTTGTTGCATTCAGTCGTTTCCTTGACAACCTTTAAAGCTCGGCGAGCTTTAATCGCCTGTATTCGCACGCTCAGGCGTGCTTTAAACGGCGATTCTGATGCAGGTATAATAAAATAGTATATTAAAGTATGAGTGGATAACAAGGTCTTTAAAACACGCGCGACTTTTCCAGCACGACGGCGTAGCCGGAGTGCTCGAAATAGAGCAAGTGTTTTAAAGACCAGTTATCCACGAATACTTTACGCTATTTTTTATTATACCTTCAATACTGGAAATAAATTACTCACTAAAAACTTTGAAATTATTTTTGTTATGATAAATCGAGAGGGCATAATAATATTGCTACTATAGTTACGAGAATTATTTACGTTTTTGTCGCGTCCATGTCCGTTGTTGCATTCAGTCGCTTCCTTGACAACCTTTAAAGCTCGGCGAGCTTTAATCGCCTGTATTCGCACGCTCAGGCGTGCTTTAAACGGCGATTCTGATGCAGGTATAATAAAAAAGATTATACCATCTCCAATCACACCGATATAATTTAAATGTAAGTTTTTACTCTTTCAATAACACTTAATTTTAATTAAAATAAACTAAAGTAAAATTTCCAGCAAATTTTAACAACTAAAAATTGAAACAGACTCGAACTAAAACAGTGTTGAGAAACAAAAAAATTTGAAAATAAAAAGGATTTTTTTTAGAAATCAATAATTAATAACAACTACAAGGAAGAAATTTCTAATTTCATAAAACAATTATTAATGAACCCGTCTACAAGAAAAAATAACTGAAACGAAGAGGAAACAGAAAAAAGTTTAAAATAAAATACTAAACGTAAGCTTTTTTCCTTTAACAATTATGTCTTTAATAATAAATGAAAATTATTTTGTATTCTAGCCAAATATTTAAAGAACCAGAAATGTCCCTAAACAATTCCAGTGATTATTAATCAAATGTTTGAAGTTTTGAAATGTAAATAAATTTTCAAGAGTAATCGAACGAATCCTGCTCATCAATCTTATACACTTTCGAATCAGGTATGCATTATAAGTGAGTTTTATTCCTTCACCTATCTCTAATTTCATTTGTTTTCCTTACAGAAATACATTTATAAAAGGCTATTTGTTTTTTAAAATTGTACATCGTCTGATGAAGCTGGATTGCCAGCGAAACATTACTTACTGTGATTCTTTTTAAATAAAATTCTAATGTGTAACTTGACAATACTACTCTCTTTTTGAAATATTTATATATCCAAATCGAATTACAAGTAGCTAAACCTCATATAAAACCATCTTAGCTGATTTCATCTCCAATTTCACCATTAATAAAAGTAAGGTTAGTGAAAAAGGCAAGCAATCTGAAAGATAGATGAAAGCAAGATAAGGATAAAATAGAAATTGCAAAGAGCAGTCCAGAATTAGGCAACGGAAGAGATGAAAAGCAAGTGATGTGTAAAAATTGTGAACTCGTTTACCAGTGCATTAATAAAAACAAAGTGCAAAAGCAGAGCAGTGATTTATAAAACGTGTGTGTAACGAGAAAGAACAATTTTAGAAATAAGCAACGACAATTTTTAGATTTAAGAAAATGTTAATATTAAGAATCATGTAATCAAACTACTCGTTTATGTGTATTTGTTATCAAATTAATTTCCATTTAACATAAGCAGATCACGGTATCATAGCAACTTGATTCCGTTTTGTTAATAAAGGGGGAACAATTGAAAAATAAATTGAGAAAGCTTGGGAAAAATTGTGCTCCCTTTTAATTAATATTTTAACCTAAATAAAAGTGTTTTACCCGAATAAAAAGTTGTACAAGTCATCAGTAAGCTGTGGGAACGTTGGCAGCAAGTTCCACAACAAAAAAGTTATAAATTTTTCAATTCATCCCCGAGGGAACAACGGCAGCCGACACCTAGAGTCTCCGAACATCGATTCCGGCCTATTTAAGCAGCGGAACCCAAAGGTCAGTCTTGCAGCATATCAGAGGGGTCTGCAAAAGCATCCCAAAAAACAGTTGCGGCCAAGGGAAGCGTCTCCAATGGCACAAATCGAACGGCGTCACTCTACGACCAGTCTTCGAGCAAAGTTCAGCTAATTTAAAAAGGTAGGAGGGGCTTGCATGTGAATGTTAAACCCCGCAAAAGCTGTTGAGCTCCGAGATTAAAGTCTAAAGAAGGAGTCCTTTGCATTTCCAAGAGTGCAGCTACGCCGTAATTTTCATAATCAGCAAGGCGTCAGCAGATTTTGCGAAATTGGCGGATTTCCAAGCCACCAGAAACAAAATGATTTTTAGCGTGGGTCTACGTCACACCTATAAACAAATTCGTGGCGGTTTGTTGCGAAGCGCGATAATTAAATCAATTTACCTGAGGTTTCCTTGCTTCATTTCACGAGTTAAACTATTCAAATAAACGCTGGTTTGCATCTACAACGTTCTACATTAAATGTCAATTTAAGAGGTTGTGAATGATATGAACTAGAATCGTGCATATGAACTACTAATTTATGAATATACTAAAATTCTGAACTCACCCGACAGAAGTTTTGTGTTTTGCCGAGAGCTAGCCTAGATAGTATTGCAGTTCAAAAAAATATAAAGAGGGGCAATTCACCATTTTATTTGAACATTAATTAATACACTTCATTTTTAATTGGCCTAAAAATTACTGACAGGCAAAGGTAACACAGTAAAAAAAATATATACCCTGAGAATTGTGGTGATTTGCCCTAATTATTATTAATTTCAAATTTACAAAAACCTTCATAAATTAAAGGCAGTCATTTCAATGTATCAATGTTATCTCCTGCAAAGTAGTTTCCTTGGGCAGCTACACATCGGCGGCGGCGTTGTTTTCAGTCTACATAGCAGTGCTGGAAGGCTTCGATTAGAATAGCCCGCAGCTACTCGGTTAGGTTCCTTTGAATGTTATCGATAGTACCACGATGATGTCCTTTCAAGTGTTTTAAACTTGGGGAACAAAAAAGTCACCCGGACTGAGATCAGGCGAATAGGGAGGGTGGGGAACCACAAGAATACCTTTTTCCGTCAAAAACTGGTTGATGGAGATAGCCGTGTGGCACGGGGCATTGTCATGGTGGAGCATCGAAGTGTCCACAATGTCCTCTCTGACGCGAATCACCCTTTCAAGGACTTCGTAAACGATGCCCCTACTGTCAAAAAATCAATTAAGCATGGACTTGATTTTTGATTACTCATTCGAGCTTTCTTCGATCGAGGAGATTTGTCAGTGTGCCATTCTTCACTTTGCCGTTTTATTTCGGGATCGTATTCGAAAGTCCGTGATTCATCACCAGTGACTGAAGAAACCTGGGTCATTTTTGATTCTGTCGCGAAGGTCAAGACACACATTCTTCCGATTGTCTTTATGTTCAATCGTGAAGTTTTTTTGCACTAGGTTGGGACACACCTTTCTCATGATCAAATCTTGAGTAAAAATCTGATGAAGGGTAAAACGATTCAAATTTAACTGACTACTCATCAACCTCAATGTTAGTTGACGGTGTGACCTCAAAAGTCCGTGCATTTTCCTCAGTCTTCGATGTTGACGGTCTTGCTGAGCGAGGTTCGTCTTCTACTGCTTCTCGATTATCCAAAAATGTTTTGTGCCACCGTAAAACTTGTGCTCTTGATAAGGAATGTTCCCCTAGGCTCGTTACAACTTTTCGTAGGTCAAACTCGCAGATTCACCAAGCTTAACGCAAAATTTGTTTGCAGACCGTTGCTCCAAATTTTGCCTTTCCATTTCTCGTAACGCACTACAAGTGGAGGGGAAGCCCGCAGCGTTGCCAATCTCATGAATTTTTTGCCATACCTCGTATTTATTAGAAATATCACAAACATATTAAGTACAATGAGAGAAATTAAGAAGTCATAAAGATTAGTACAAACAAGCGTTTTTAAATACTTTTGTATTGAATGCTCAAACGCGTGAAGTAGTGTACAATGTGTTCCAGTATTTTTTATCGAAGAACGAAGGAGAGATTTTCAAGAGTGTTAAAGAAAAAACTTGTGAAGCACCGAAAAATCCGTCAGAACAATAAAAAGGATTACGAAAGAAGCTAGTGCATCGTCGGAAGAAAATAATGGTACGGTGAGATTGAAATCGAACGAAAATAAGTGTCTGAGGAAACACCCTGTAACAGATTTGGAAGATGAGAATTATATAATTTTTATAAAACATAAGAACGCTGTGTAACTATTAAGGCTTCATTGAAAGGAATTGTTAACAAAATTGGCTTTAGATGGAAGAAAACGCAAAAGAACAGAAAAGTTTATATGTAAAAGAATGATATCCGTGCAGAAAAAATAGAATACCTCCAAAATATCAAATATTAGTAAAGCAAAAATAGACCGATTGTCTTTTTGGATGAAAGCTACATTCATAGTGGTTATACAAAATCAAGGAGTTGGAGCAACAATAGCAACGAAGAATTGCTCTCAAATATTGCGAAAGGCCAGCGATTAATACGTAGGCGGCGAGATGGGTTTTATTCCAAACTGAGTAATATTTAAATCTGGGATAAAAAGTTGAGATTACCACAACGATATGAACCGTACCAATTACGAGAGATGGGTAAAAAACGCCTTCTTTCAAATTTACCGAAGAACTTCGTAGTTGTTATAGACCAGGGCTGTCCAACATGTGGTCCGCGGGCCGCATGCGGCCCACCAGGATATTTTTGTGGCCCGCGGATTAAATTCCTCTTGAGTCCACCAGTCCTGATCCTGTCCTCTCCTTTTCTACCTGGGCCCTCCGGTCTGACACACTGAACTGTCTAACGTAGTAGGCCTCCAACCCTTACCAGACCAGGCTTCAAGGGAGATGACGTGTTGTACTGTCAGCCCGAGAAGTTAAAATTTTCCACAAGACAAGACCGCTAGAATTCAATTTTACCTTGATTGTTGAACTTTCTTGGGAAATCGAATCCCTGAGGCTTTAACCCTGTCTTAATACGATGTACTGTCTTGCAGGGCTAACTGCCTAAAAGCCATTTCTGGCCGCCTAATTTTTAAACGCAAATCCCGGCGCCCCGAGAGGTGAAATACTCCTCATAACCTCATTTTACTAATAATTA
This sequence comes from Agriotes lineatus, assembly GCA_940337035.1. Taxonomy (NCBI): domain Eukaryota; kingdom Metazoa; phylum Arthropoda; class Insecta; order Coleoptera; family Elateridae; genus Agriotes; species Agriotes lineatus. The sequence continues at coordinate 69,009 of CALNHX010004226.1, read as the reverse complement.
AACCTGTAACCTGTAGGAATCGCAGCCTCTACACCGCTTGTGAGCGGCTAGAGTCCTGTAGCCGCTCTTCATAAACTCACCTGCAGGGCACCTTTTTGGTCATTAAAAGGCGAATTTCTGGACTTACGATTTCGCAGCCCGCAAATTCCCTACCAGGGAAATGTCAACATCATTTTCCGGCTCAAGGCGAAAAATTTTTTTCTGCAGGATTTGACACCGCGTTCGCTCCAAGAACGACGCCTAGCCGTCGTAAGGTACCAGCAACCTCTGCACCAGGATTTAGGCACTAACGCCCGTCCCAGGTAACCCTTAAAATCGCTAAATTCACCGGAAAATTACAGCTTAAAATCACTGCTGAGTGGAAAGTCAAGTTTGCAGGAACAAAAGACCTACTCAGTCCATTTCCCGAAGAAACGGCGTGCGTACCGGCGGACTACCAATAGGGACCCGCAACACTCGCCGGTGCATTGGGTTGCAGCCCGACCCACGAAACCAGACACCGTTCTAGAAGAACATGTTAATTTTAAATAATGTGCAACTTAGAGTTATTTCTAATTAATCATTGTAATTAGCTAAAAACATTATATTTGTTTTGGTAATTATCTGGTGTTTTACCTAATCGAATATATATTTGAGTGAACGTATTTCTCCGATTACATTAATTGATGTATTTTTTTCTTTTGTCTGTATCTCAAGAACGGAAAGGAATTAACCTAAAGTGAATATGAATTTTTTGTTTAGAATCACTTCTAGAACATATGGTGTAAGTTTGTCGGTTACCTCAGGGAACACCCTGTATATATCTTTTATGTTTTAATCCTTTTTGTAATGTAACCTAAGCTTCTTGAATAAATAAAAATTAGTATTGAAATATACACGTTTTATATTTATTACAAATCACTCACAAAGTCGCATACGACACATTTTATGATGCGGCCCTTGGGCTTCTTGAAGTTGGACAGTCCTGTTATAGACAGTGCCCCGTATCATAATGTCCGATTAAACCCTGCACCAACATTCAATAGTAGAAAAAGTGAAAGAATTGAATGGTTACATCAAAAAGGTATAACATTTTTGCCAAAGTTATATAAACCTCAACTGTATACAATCATCAAAGAACATAAAAATCGTTACATAACTTATAAATTTGATCCTCTACTACAAAATCATGAACATCGTATTAGGTCTTATGCCTTATCATCCAGAAATAAATCTTATTGAATTGATTTGGGAAAAGAAAAAACGAAGTAGCAGGGAAAAACGTTACGTTTAAATTGAATGATGTGGTACAGTTGGCCGAACAGGCATTTACAAATACATCCCAAGAAGACTGGAAAAGCCGATATCAGAAAGTGAATGCCATTGAAGACAAATTTCTTCAGAATGAAACGTTTTTGGACTTACATACTAAAGAGTTAATCATAAATGTGGAAGAAGACAGTGACAGTGATAACGAAAGTGACACAAATACAGAATTTTGACTTGTATTTCCAAATTCTAATTTTTGTAGTCCATTTTCATATTAAATCATCTAATTCTGACATTTTATATTTCAGTTTTGACTTAGTACTATAGTTTTACGCGTCTTAGAAATTTTACTTTTATTTCATAATTTTTACTTTTGTTTGCTCAATTTAATTTATAACCCATAATCGCCTAGCGTTGCCATATGGCACATTCAAGGTAGATTTGTAATGAGAATTTCTTTGCTCTTTCAAGGTTGGGCGCATAGATGATGCTACATATTGTCCCTAAATCAATTATTCTACACGTAAAACTGGTATATACAGCAAACTTTTCTATGTGGTTTAGACTAAAAGCACTGTGTGTTGTGATAATTTGAGGTTACCCGAAAAAAGTGATGAAGCCCAGATTTGAGTAAGTATACACTTGTTCTTTCGTATAAAAAACCCCTGGACAGAAAATCCCCGGACATAAGACCCCCGGACAAAAAACCCCTGGACTAAAAACCCCAATCATAAAGAAAACACCCTCAAATCATGTGGGGTCCGTGGGAGATTATTATTTTTATTAATAATAATGAGTTATTAATTATAATTATAATTACCACTGATGCAAGAATGCAGATCAAAATGACACATGTAAAAAGTAGGGCATTCATTTAATACAAAATACATTAGCAGGTATCTTTGTATTATAGCTTTTGTTATCCGTGATAATCAAGAGTTTGACCAATTAGAAGACAGGTGATTACTATTTTCTAAAAATTGCAAATGGATTCCTGCATGAGTACGGAATGGTAATTAATAATTGGAAATTGGCGACAGACTAAACTAAATTGGCTTTCTCTGAAGAATAAAAGACCGACATATCAAATTTTGCAAACCCGCCTGAAACAAGTATTCCAAGAGACAAGATTATACAGGGTGTATTAAAACGTGCGGAGAATATTTACAGCACGCAATTGTATGGCAAAAATTGAACCAAAAATTATAATTATCATTTGGTCTTGGACGAATAGTTTTTGAAATATTAGCTTTGAAAAGTTGTTAAATTAGGCAACGTTGTGCATTTCAACAGCAACGGATTATGCATTCACAAGGCGAACGTGAAAACTTTTTAATTGCCGTAAATAATAACATTAGGTTGTGAATTTTCTGTATGTGTATTGTATTAAATAAATGCCCCACTTTACATGTCTCATTTTTTATGCATTCTTGTATCAGTAATGAATGATAATTATAATTAATAACTTATTTTCACTAAGAATAATAATAATCGCTCACGGACCCCACATAATGTGCGAGTGTTTTCTTTATGGTGGGGGTTTTTAGTCCGGGGGTTTTTCATCCGGGGGGTTTTTAGTCCGGGGGTTTTTTATCTGGGGGGTTTTTAGTCCGGGGTTTTTTTGTGCGGGGGTCTTATGTCCGGGGTGTTTTGTCCTGCAACGGATTATTCAGGGGATGAAGACGGGAGTATGTTGTGAACCTATTTCCTTGTAATTGCCCATTGTCGACTAATTCATGGAAAAAAATTCGAGGGAGTTATGGATCGATAACAATTATTGACAGTGCTAATTGCATAACTATTGTCTCTATCTAGACCTATTTTTCTGTAGTTTCCTTTCACTCTGATTACACTTAGCTTTTCATTTATTATATTATAGTTTATTATCCTGTCTTTGATGTTTTCTTTGATTACGAAGCCTGTTTCTAATTTGTTTTGATCTCCATGCACCACATGTAATTTTTGAGGTTAAAATTGAGTTTCCTTTAATATTTATTTCTTGAACTGCTGCTATGTCAACTTTGTATTTGTTTAATTCCTGTAAGAGTTCTTTGAACTTTCCTTCTTTATTTGAGCTCTGTACCATGTACCTATTTTTAATATGTTTTTATTGTCTCGTCTCTTGCCCTTGTTCATTGCCTTGGTCATCTATTTTTTACTTTGGGATGTTTAGATTTTGTTAGTTTTTTTGTTGGTTGTTCCTGTTTCTTCTCCTCTACTCTCTTAAGTTTTTCTTCTTTTCCGTCTCATTTCCATTCTTGTTCGTTAGTAGTTTCGGATACCCTACCTTTGCATTTTCCCCGCTTTCCTTTCTTCTTTAGCGTATTTTCTTATTTCTGCTTAAATTTTCCTTTCGTTAGATCACAATCGATATATAATTTTTTTCATCCCTTATTAGCTGTAGGGTGACCATCTTTTCGACTGATAAAATCGGGGCATGATGAAATCATAATAAAATAATTCATCATTATTAAGGACAGTACCACAAGTAAAAGAGGGTCATCCATTACCTGTAGATTTCGCAAATAATAATAAAAACAATCTAAAGATATACAAACGCAACCAAATAAAGTAAATATAAACAGAAACAAAAGACATAAATCAATTTAAGTACACGAAGTATGATCAAAAATTATTTTCATCTAGTACGGCTATGGAATACTTCCTAATTTATGAATACAACTATGTTAGTACTTAAATCTCAAACTTAACATCTGATTTTTAAGTGACTTATAGTTGCATTCATAAATTAGCAACTATCCCATAGCCATACTAGATGAAAATAATTTTTGATCATACGACAGTAACATTTCAGCCAATAAAATATATAATAATAATATATAATAAAATATATATCATTTGATAGGTTCTATATTAGGTTTTAGGTTACAAATTTGAAAGAATACTTTTTGTTGCTAGCTGCAGTTTCTGAAGATGTTACGTGCTATTTTTTGCATTAATTAAAAATTAAGTTAATGTCCAAGAATTGTCTCGAGTTGCCAGCAATTTCTCATTGTATGGAATTCTATTAAATTTTTAAAAATTATATTGTCTGTTATCAGTATGACTTCCGGCGGTCATTCTATGGCGCTGATTGTGTAGCATTGTCCTTTGGTGCTGTGTGTATGATTTTAGAATTTTTTCATGCAAGTAAAATAATTCATGAATTATTATGAAAATTTTCGTAACTCTGTAACAACTAACAACCACCGGACTAATAAGTTCGCTTTTGCTTCGTTTTGTTCGAAGAACAGCACAGTAGGGTTGCCAGGTCACAAAAAGAGAATTATCGCATCGACCGTCACAAATTATCGTACATTACGTACAAAATATCGTTTCTAAAAAAATTATCGTATTATAAAATGATGTCCCCTTTCTCTTTATTATTCGTTTTTTTGTTATTTTTACCCTGTTTTTACTTTTATAAAATAAAAGAACATTCACTATGTTAGTCGCCTGGTATATTTAATAATTATTTTGACAATACTTCGAAACTACTAGTCGACTCACCTAGCGGCATTTAATACAAACAAAACAAATATATTTATATAAATAGAAAACAAAGAATACATTCACTAAACTCTATTCGCTATAGTCCCGGATTGTCAATGTCAAAATCCAATTAAAAACAATCCTTATAATATCATGGTTAATACTTTTAAGTCAAGCTATGGGTAACTAAAAACAATTAATTAAGTTACTAATGTCAAAACTATAAATTATAGGTTATATTTCAAACTGACTTAAGCAAAAATAAATAAAAGTTGCCAGGTAACAAAAACGCAAATTTAAAAAATTAGGCTTTTGCGTTGTCCAACCTAGTTAGAAGTAACAAAAAAAAACAATAGAAATTCAACAGTGCTACCATAAAACGTCATTTTTGACAATCCGGAACTATAGTGAATAGAGTTTAAATACTAAATACTTATAATATATTATGTCCTCAAAGATAATATCTGCAATTTCGGTTTCCTGTTGGTTGAATTTATTTCGTCTAATAAAGGTTGGCAGTGGTCATATTTCTCAACATCTTGTCACTAGGTTTAAAGCTATAACAGTTTTTTTTTTCTAAACAGATATGCTAGGAAGATAACATCAGTTCGTTTATTGTTTCTGTTGCCAATTTAGTTTTTATTAAATTTGTTTCAGTAATCTGTCTTTCACAACTGCGCTTGAATGCGGCAATGATAAGACGATTAAAATAAAATCACATAAAGCAGGATATAATGTTTTCCCATGATAATCGAACTAATACAGAACGTGACCAGCGGTAGCCAAAACGTAGTCAATTGGAATATTAAATTGAAGCTTTCCGTAAATGTAAAACTATATAAATATATAATAATTTATAATTTATATTTTTTGTACCTTGTACATATTTTTACTTTTTCTTTACTTCTATCCAAATTATCGTACAAAAGGCCATTATCGTACATGCAGTATCGTACATCCAACATTTGATAAAATTGTCGTACAAAAATGATCATTATGGTACACCTGGCAACACTGCAGCACAGAGCGACAGAACCGAAACCGAACTCGCCTGTCCAATCGGTAGAAATCGGAACATTCGCTGTCTCGATTGGTTAAATTATTTACGCGGGACAAGGGATTCAAAACCGGATAGTTCCGCCTAATGCGGGACGGGTGGTCACCCTAATGAGCTGTAATCTGTTTTTGTTTTTTAGGATTTCTATTTTTTGTTTTTGGTTGCTGTTTTGGCACAGCTGTATGATGTGTTGCCTATATTGTGGGGTTGACCTTTATTTCTTTTTGAAAACGGGCTGGATAACCAGTTAACCAATTTTTGCAATTCTTTAACTGCTAGCACCAGTTCTAATTTTACATGTGTCAGCGTTGCAATTCGTCCTTTCATCATACGTAGATACAGTTTGTAAATATTGCCAAAGGGGTAATCCATGAAAAGCAAGCATGTAGGTACTGATGACTTTTTCTAATAATGGTTACACATGTCAATTTCAGGAACTAAATGGCCAACAATGCTATGTTTATTTCACAACTTTCAAAGACTTTAATTTTAGTTTCTTAGTCGAAGGCTGGAAGGTACTTACAAACAATTAAAATGATTAGCAAAATATTGGTAATGTAGTTTACCTAAACGTTTCTTTACTAAAAAGACATAGAAGTCATATGTAATTAAAAATATAAAAGCAAAACAATGATAATAGTTATTTGTACTAGTGATAAAAGCGATAGGTACTTTTTTCAAGAGTATGAAGATTGATGCACTCCAGCTTCGCTGAGTAATAAAAAATTGCTTTCATACGTGTTGTACACGTTATTTTCTTGTATAGGAATATCTTGTAACTCAAAATTTGGTTGAAAAGGTCTTTAAATTTACAACTGTTAAATTGAAAATTCACAATTTCAATAAAACAGTTTGTTAAAAACACGACTTTCATCATCACTATGTAAAAAACATTATACCAGATTAAAAATATAAAACTGTGGAATATTTCTTGAACATATTGCATAAATTCCTTACGGACAAAGCCCCATCAATAATTTTGAAGTGTATTAGAAACACATCAACTGTAATCTTTTTCACTGGAATGAAATACCTTTATCTGACAGGCATAATGAGAAGTAAATGGCATTCTATTAGCATAAATATGTAGTTGACTAAACTAATAACATCAAGTCAATTGTAGAAAAACTTCAGACTTGTACTTAAACATAAATGTAATTAATCCTCATAAAGCAAAGTACCTACAATAATAGTAGAAGAAAATAGCAGCCTTAAATACGAACATACTGCTATATCTTCACGTATAGTGATATTTATCTGTCTATGAATTATATCTTTTTTTATCAATTTAACATTGCCGCATTTATGATTTGAATATCAATAATTATTATTTGTGCTAGATTTTATCTAGATTTATTATTTCTGAAATCTGATGTTCAGATATTAAATGTTATTTTATAAGTTAAAATAACTTCTGTCAAATGATATGTCAAACAGATTTGAAAATTCAATGACATTTACCAGATTGTTTCACTAGTACACAACAATATCAAAAACAGTAAGTAATTCTTTAATAACTAATTCACCTTTATACTTTATTTCCATTTTTAGTAATTACCTTACTACTCAATATCACCCACCTTTCAACAATGTTCTGGATGTCGACCAACCTGCTCCCCTCTGCCTACGAATCCAACCTCTTAAGTACCTTTTCGCAACAAAAGGTTCCACTGACAGACAAGATGTTCAAACGGTCCAGAAATAGTGATGCAAACTTCCCCCACAGCATGTAACCAAACAGAACAAATCTGCAGCCACCTAATTCCAACACTGCATCTGTCTACTTCCTGAAACGTGCCTTCTCAACCGATGGTCCTCCTTTTGAACTCTCCCTTAACACCAAACAGCTTGACGTAATCCAATTCGATTGATATACGATGTCAAATGTAATTCTCCAATAAACTTGACTTAGTATTTTACTCCATTTATTCACATCTGTAGATTAATTCTGCTTTTTCATTAGCTTTTTACCACATACTTGTAAGCATCCTTAGTGTTATATCTTTACTTGTTCTTCACGCCAATTTAGTATTTAACCCTTTTTATTATCCAAACATTAGGTAATAAAAAATAGAGTTTATTTTAATATAATTAATTACAGCAAAATTAGTTCAGCTACATTTTTTCAAATTTGTTTTTTCTGATAATTAAAAACAAAGTGCTTAACAATATCATTTTTCTACTTTTTACGCACTATCTTCTAATATTTGATCTTTACCTACTATTTATAATGTTTTATTTTGATGTATTTGTCATTTCCTTCAAACCTTAATTTTTTTTAAATATATTATTTTTCCACCTGTTTCCCAATTAGCAATATTCCACTCAGTTATAAATTCTAGTTTCCTTTCTAATTGCATAATGATGATTCACATTTCCAATCCATATTTAAATAGATTTTGATTATATTCAACTATTGACTTCCCTTAATCCTTTCTAAAATTGATTTTTATACCCCTGTGTATATCATTAGGTACAATACATTTAAGCTAAAGATGCCTGTTTAGTAGGTAGGTACTCGTATTTAGAATATATTCACATTGTTTAGTAGTATTTAGCATTATTAATCATAATTCAAGTAAATACGGTTACTGTGTTCACAAAAGTTGTATGGTTTTATGAGACCTTTCATATAATTTTGGGTTTGCCATTGATTGAGCGGTTACCACAGACATTCTAAATTTGTAAAAATAATCTGAGTATTGTGACTGACTGTATAAGCGTACAACAAGAGCATGCAACGTTGCCACTTATTATTTGGTATGTTTTCACCCAACGTCCGGCGTGTTGCTCATATTGTTCCGTGTGTTGCTCGAGCTCGCAAGCAACACAACTGATGCCAGGCCTGGCAAGCACCGGTTTCTTGGCTCGATGATAAATAATTACAAATTGTTTAATAGTTTAATATAACGCGATAGATATATAATCTTAGTTTCTGTTGTCAGCGCGGCGCTAATCGTAATCGTAATCTGTTGCAACGGCAGTGTTTTTAATGTGACATGGCCGTCATCATATCATGTTATATACATCATCGCGTCATATGTGCTACGACTTGGGTTAAAATAATTCTCAAAAGAGACGGGGACTAATAATTGCCAAACCTACACCAGCGGTTCTTAACCTTTTTGGCCAGCAATCCTAAATTTAGAAATTTCTGACGTCGGCAACCCTAATTGTTATGAGCTAACTTGCAAAACACATGCTAATAATAATGATTACTGTATATATCTGTCAAATGACATCATAGTACCAAACAGACAAGTCATATTTCAAATTTTAAACCATTCCCAGAATGATTAAGTGATAAGTGCAGAGTATGCGATTACCACTATATACTAATTAGTTTTGAATTGAACTAGCCAATATTCTTTTTCATGCTGCAAATCATTATACTTATATTAACATTAATTACACAATAATGATAATTTGTTACCGTTGTACCATTTGCCACAGTGGTTTCAATCAACTAACTATATTAAAAAGCTTTTGTTATACTAGGTAATATATTGGATTTATGCAATATTTACGAAAAGTATATTTCGTGCATACCTTCTCTGCTTCGATAATTCTGACCAGTGATTCACTGTTGCTTGTTGCAGTCGTGCTAGCCCTGAGCAGGAAAATGGCACACAGTTGCAAATTGATATGACGTCAGTGCATATTTTGTTTTAATCTATTGTAGGTGTAGAGTATTACAACAATAACCACGACTGCAAATAACCTAACAAGTTCGACGGGTCTAAGCTGCTTTGTAATTTACCGAGCCAAAAGGACGAATTTACGATCACAATTTTCTCTACAGCGTTTCTATGGCTCTAAACTATCTTTTCCGATATAAATTAGCGGGTATTTCAGGTCCGAGCCTAGATTTTTTCCTTTTGGAGAGCACCCAAAACTAAAAATTGCTTGCACTCTAATGCACCTAGACACTGTGAATTTTTATAGCTGCCTATTCGTAAACTAATGTATAAATTATTGCACACAACTTATTGAACTTTCATTCACATATGGGTTCTTATTGAGTCCAGCATGAGGTTGATTGTGAAAAAATTAGTATCTATTATACAGTGTCCGCCAAAGAGTCGGCATTATTTGGGAAAAATTTTTATTTTTGATTTTCAAAAAAACTTTACGGCAATAATTTGTGCTTGTTTAAAACCTATTTAGCCCCTATCATAAATACCGAGTGATTTTTACTTATCTAAAAAATGGAGTTTTTCGAAATTGTCAAAATCCGAAAAGCGCTATTTTTCGGAAATTAAGTAAGATTTCAATGAGATTTTTTTGAGTGTGTTATATTTAGCTATATGAACAATCTCAAGGCCAGAAAACACTTATTTTTTAACTTTAGCTAAAAATTAATTTTTCAATTTTTTAACTTTAGCTAAAAATTAATTTTTCAATTTTTTAAATATTTTTCAAAATTTCACATACCAAGACATAATATTAAAATTCAATTTTTTTGTGTGAAGATTTTAAAGATTTATATTTGAAAAAAAATATAAAATGTTAATTACTTTTTTAGATTTTTTTATTATTTACCGAAAAGTAGGATGTTTTAATAATTTTTATGTTTTTTATGCAAGACGCTTTTTAGGGGAAATATTTTTCAATTCATATTAATATCTAGTTAAATGGCTTCTAGGTACTTTACTCTAGCCCTGTTAATAAATTACTGTAACAAAAATCCTGTAAATGTTCTTTTATAGTTGTCTAAATGAGGAGATTTTTAAGAACATGTAAATTGGATAAAGAAAAATCTCCTCAACTGTAAAAGAAATAGATATTAATTAAAATTGTAAAATATTTCTCTTAAAAAGCGCTTTGCATAAAAAAGAAGTAATTAATATTTTATATTATTTTTCCCAATTATAAATCTTTAAAGTCTTCACATAGAAAAAATTAAAAATTAAGTATTGGTAGCTGAAATTTTGAAAAATAAAAAAATGAAAAATTAATTTTTAGTTAAAGTTAAAAAAAAATAGGTGCTTTCTGGCCTTGAGATTGTTCAGTTAGCTAAGATAACACACTCTAAAAGAATCTCATTGAAATCTTTTTAATTTCCGAAAAATAGTACTTTTGGATATTGACAATTTCGAAAAACTGCATTTTCTAAATAAGTAAAAATCACTGGGTATTTATGATGGGCTAAATAGGTTTTTAGACAAGCAGTTTTTTTGAAAAATCAAAAATAAAAGTTTACCCATATTATGCCGACTTTTTGGCGAACACTGTATATTCTTACTTATTTATTTTTGAACATCAGATTAAATAATTTTGTCGCAGATATTACTATAATAACTCTTTTATATAAACGCGTGCCTGCGTGTGCCACGTTTCTATCTTCAGCGATCGGCCGCACTTCATTCGCAATCGGTCCTGTTGTCACCATTTCCTTCAAAATGCAGATATAAGTATATACTCGTACATTAGGCACCGGAATATAACCGAACGCGTAAAGCGTCACCAACTGCAATGTTTCTTTTTCCGTTGCATATTATAGATATTAACGATACAAGTTTGATTATGAGCATCTTAACGAAACGAGTTTGATTGCCAAAACGAGGCGGTGAGCCGAGTTTTGCGGCAATCAAACGAGTTTCGTTGTGTGCCATAAGCAAACGTGTATTGTTCAATATTTTATCTTCATCAATAAACTCTGATTCACTGTATAAAAAGAGTGCGGTAATATTCATTACCGCACTGAGTGCGGTAATATCTGTCCATTACCGCACTGAGTGCGGTAATATCCATTACCGCACTCAGTGCGGTAATGATGCTCTTAACGATACTAAAATTAATTTGGTTAAGACGCTATAACAACACGGATGAAGATAAACGTCATTTACATAACTGTTTCCTCCACTGTTTGAGCATTATTATAAACATTAAGATATTTTTACATAATTTTCCACTTCAACAGTTATTCGATCTTGCAGAGGTTCGTTTTCCTTCGGCGGGTTTTCTTTACTAAATGCGTTAAAAACACTATTTTAATTAGAAGAAGTCCACCTATATGGTAGACTTAAAATCCCAGCATACAATATTTGTATGCATACAGAAATTAGTAACTACCCTGGTGTTAGATTTTTGAACAAATATCTCTTATACGTAGTATACGAAAATGATTTCGTGGTAACAAGAGATATTTACAAAAAAAAAAAATTTTAAAAATATAGAAATTTTTTTGCCTTTTTATTAAATTTCGAGTGAACCAACCGCTTCCCACCCAAAAAACGTCTGTGACCCAGATTTGGGTCGCGACCTGAGGTTAATAACCACTGACGTAGACAAAGAAATCGGTTTAAAATTGTGTCGACGTTTTATCAGTATCCGTTAGCGGAGAATACGAATGGCACAGATAGCGCCAATAACATGGCATTTTAGATTTAAATGTGAGAAGAGATAGAAATTTGCACTTGCATCTTTTCATACTTTTTTAAAAATTTTCCCCGGACCGATATGCGAACTCGCGATCTCAGGCGCGACAGTCCATCAGCGTTTACACTAGACCAGACTGACAGCGTCGTTGGTGACCGCTTGATGTCTATTACTGGTAACGGAAATCGCAAAATACATACCTACAAATAAAAATGTGATCAATCTCATCTAAACGCTTTTTAGTTCTTTGCATTAATATTTCACACAAAAATAATTCTTATAGGTTATGTCGTTCTCCAGTTAGCGTGTTTACAATTACAACGACCTTGAACCTCCAAAAAGTGTTTCGCCGGCAGAGCGCTGCGGTGGCTTACGATACGTGTGTACAGTGAGTAGGTACAGTAACATGTGGCCTGCTACTCCTAGGATCCAGCACCGCTAAACTGTTCTGCTCCTGGCTGCATGAAGCCTGTACAGGCTTTTAATCCTATTGCTTAACCATCCTCCTCCATTTATTCATGATATCTGCCATAGTTCTCATTGCTTTTTCATCTCATGTGGTCTACACCTTCACATATTCTTCTTTTTTTGTCAGTACAAAAGGGAAGTAAATATCTAACACTTCTTCCATCACTTTTGTTGTGTCGGTAGGTACGAAAGGGAAGCAAATTTAGAACACTCTTTCTATTCCTTTTATTCTAGACCTCCCATTCTTTTTTTTCTGTAATTAAGTACAAAAGAAGCAATATCTATTATGTAACACTTCTTTCATTCCTTTGTTCTAGGCCTCCTATTCTTCTTGTTGTATCAGTAGATGCAAAAGGGAAGTACTATAGAACACTCTTTCTATTCCTTTTATTCTACACCTCCCATTCTTCTTTTTCTGTAATTAAGTACAAAAGAAGCAATATCTATTATGTAACACTTCTTTCATTCCTTTGTTCTAGGTCTCATATTCTTCTTGTTGTATCAGTAGGTACAAAAGGGAAGTAAATATAGAATACTCTTTCTATTCATCTTATTCTAGACCTCCCATTCTTCTTTTTCTATAATTAAGTACAAAAGAAGCAATATCTATTATGTAACACTTCTTTCATTCCTTTGTTCTAGGCCTCCTATTGTTCTTGTTGTATCAGTAGATGCAAAAGGGAAGTAATATAGAACACTCTTTCTATTCATCTTATTCTACACCTCCCATTGTTCGTTTTCTATAATTAAGTACAAAAGAAGCAATATCTATTATGTAACACTTCTTTCATTCCTTTGTTCTAGGCCTCCTATTCTTCTTGTTGTATCAGTAGATGCAAAAGGGAAGTAATATAGAAAACTATTTCTATTCCTTTTATTCTACACCTCCCATTCTTCTTTTTCTGTAATTAAGTACAAAAGAAGCAATATCTATTATGTAACACTTCTTTCATTCCTTTGTTCTAGGCCTCCTATTCTTCTTGTTGTATCAGTAAGTATAAAAGGGAAGTAACTATAGAACACTCTTTCTATTCCTTTTATTCTAGACCTCCCATTCTTCTTTTTCTGTAATTAGGTACAAAATAAGTAATATCTATTATGCAACACTTCTTTCATTCCTTTGTTCTAGGCCTCCTATTCTTCTTGTTGTATCAGTAGGTACAAAAGGGAAGTAAATATAGAACACTCTTTCTATTCCTTTTATTCTAGACCTCCCATTCTTCTTTTTCTGTAATTAAGTACAAAAGAAGCAATGTCTATTATGTAACACTTCTTTCATCCCTTTTGTTCCAGGCCTCCTGTTTTTCTTGTTGTATCAATAGGTACAAAAGGGAAGTAAATATAGAACACTCTTTGTATTCCTTTTAATCTAGACTTCCCATTGTTCTTTTTCTATAATTAGGTACAAAAGATTCAATATCTATTATGTAACACTTCTTTCATTATTTTGTTCTAGGCCTCCTATTCTTCTTGTTGTATCAGTAGGTACAAAAGGGAAGTAAATATAGAACACTCTTTCTATTCATTTTATTCTAGACCTACCATTCTTCTTTTTCTATAATTAGTTACAAAAGAAGCAATATCTATTATGTAACACTTCTTTCATTCCTTTGTTCTAGGCATCCTATTCTTCTTGTTGTTTCAGTAGATGCAAAATGGAAGTAATATAGAACACTCTTTCTATTCCTTTTATTCTACACCTCCCATTCTTCTTTTTCTGTAATTAGGTACAAAAGAAGCAATATCTATAAGGTAACACTTCGTTCATTCCTTTGTTCTAGGCCTCCTATTCTGCTTGTTGTATCAGTAGGTACAAAAGGGAAGTAAATATAGAACACCCTTTCTATTCATTTTATTCTAGACCTCCCATTCTTCTTTTTCTATAATTAGGTACAAAAGAAGCAATATCTATTATGTAACACTTCTTTCATTTCTTTGTTCTAGGCCTCCTATTCTTCTTGTTGTATCAGTAGATGCAAAAGGGAAGTAATATAGAACACTCTTTCTATTCCTTTTATTCTACACCTCCCATTCTTCTTTTTCTGTAATTAGGTACAAAAGAAGCAATATGTATAAGGTAACACTTCTTTCATTCCTTTGTTCTAGGCCTCCTATTCTTCTTGCTGTATCAGTAGGTACAAAAGGGAAGTAAATATAGAACACTCTTTCTCTTCATTTTATTCTAGATCTCCCATCCTTCTTTTTCTATAATTAGATACAAAAGAAGCATTATCTATTATGTAACACTTCTTTCATTTTTTTGTTCTAGTCCTCCTATTCTTCTTGTTGTATCAGTAGATGCAAAAGGGAAGTAACACTTCTTTCATTCCTTTGTTCTAGGCCTCCTATTCTTTTTGTTGTATCAGTAGGTACAAAAGGGAAGTAAATATAGAACACTCTTTCTGTTCATTTTATTCTAGACCCCCCATTCTTCTTTTTCTATAATTAGGTACAAAAGAAGCAATATCTATTATGTAACACTTCTTTCATTCCTTTGTTCTAGGCCTCCTATTCTTCTTGTTGTATCAGTAGGTACAAAAGGGAAGTAAATATAGAATACCCTTTCTATTCCTTTTATTCTACACCTCCCATTCTTCTTTTTCTGTAATTAAGTACAAAAGAAGCAATATCTATTATGTAACACTTCTTTCATTCCTTTGTTCTAGGTCTCATATTCTTCTTGTTGTATCAGTAGGTACAAAAGGGAAGTAAATATAGAATACTCTTTCTATTCATCTTATTCTAGACCTCCCATTCTTCTTTTTCTATAATTAAGTACAAAAGAAGCAATATCTATTATGTAACACTTCTTTCATTCCTTTGTTCTAGGCCTCCTATTGTTCTTGTTGTATCAGTAGATGCAAAAGGGAAGTAATATAGAACACTCTTTCTATTCATCTTATTCTACACCTCCCATTGTTCGTTTTCTATAATTAAGTACAAAAGAAGCAATATCTATTATGTAACACTTCTTTCATTCCTTTGTTCTAGGCCTCCTATTCTTCTTGTTGTATCAGTAGATGCAAAAGGGAAGTAATATAGAAAACTATTTCTATTCCTTTTATTCTACACCTCCCATTCTTCTTTTTCTGTAATTAAGTACAAAAGAAGCAATATCTATTATGTAACACTTCTTTCATTCCTTTGTTCTAGGCCTCCTATTCTTCTTGTTGTATCAGTAAGTATAAAAGGGAAGTAACTATAGAACACTCTTTCTATTCCTTTTATTCTAGACCTCCCATTCTTCTTTTTCTGTAATTAGGTACAAAATAAGTAATATCTATTATGCAACACTTCTTTCATTCCTTTGTTCTAGGCCTCCTATTCTTCTTGTTGTATCAGTAGGTACAAAAGGGAAGTAAATATAGAACACTCTTTCTATTCCTTTTATTCTAGACCTCCCATTCTTCTTTTTCTGTAATTAAGTACAAAAGAAGCAATGTCTATTATGTAACACTTCTTTCATCCCTTTTGTTCCAGGCCTCCTGTTTTTCTTGTTGTATCAATAGGTACAAAAGGGAAGTAAATATAGAACACTCTTTGTATTCCTTTTAATCTAGACTTCCCATTGTTCTTTTTCTATAATTAGGTACAAAAGATTCAATATCTATTATGTAACACTTCTTTCATTATTTTGTTCTAGGCCTCCTATTCTTCTTGTTGTATCAGTAGGTACAAAAGGGAAGTAAATATAGAACACTCTTTCTATTCATTTTATTCTAGACCTACCATTCTTCTTTTTCTATAATTAGTTACAAAAGAAGCAATATCTATTATGTAACACTTCTTTCATTCCTTTGTTCTAGGCATCCTATTCTTCTTGTTGTTTCAGTAGATGCAAAATGGAAGTAATATAGAACACTCTTTCTATTCCTTTTATTCTACACCTCCCATTCTTCTTTTTCTGTAATTAGGTACAAAAGAAGCAATATCTATAAGGTAACACTTCGTTCATTCCTTTGTTCTAGGCCTCCTATTCTGCTTGTTGTATCAGTAGGTACAAAAGGGAAGTAAATATAGAACACCCTTTCTATTCATTTTATTCTAGACCTCCCATTCTTCTTTTTCTATAATTAGGTACAAAAGAAGCAATATCTATTATGTAACACTTCTTTCATTTCTTTGTTCTAGGCCTCCTATTCTTCTTGTTGTATCAGTAGATGCAAAAGGGAAGTAATATAGAACACTCTTTCTATTCCTTTTATTCTACACCTCCCATTCTTCTTTTTCTGTAATTAGGTACAAAAGAAGCAATATGTATAAGGTAACACTTCTTTCATTCCTTTGTTCTAGGCCTCCTATTCTTCTTGCTGTATCAGTAGGTACAAAAGGGAAGTAAATATAGAACACTCTTTCTCTTCATTTTATTCTAGATCTCCCATCCTTCTTTTTCTATAATTAGATACAAAAGAAGCATTATCTATTATGTAACACTTCTTTCATTTTTTTGTTCTAGTCCTCCTATTCTTCTTGTTGTATCAGTAGATGCAAAAGGGAAGTAACACTTCTTTCATTCCTTTGTTCTAGGCCTCCTATTCTTTTTGTTGTATCAGTAGGTACAAAAGGGAAGTAAATATAGAACACTCTTTCTGTTCATTTTATTCTAGACCCCCCATTCTTCTTTTTCTATAATTAGGTACAAAAGAAGCAATATCTATTATGTAACACTTCTTTCATTCCTTTGTTCTAGGCCTCCTATTCTTCTTGTTGTATCAGTAGGTACAAAAGGGAAGTAAATATAGAATACCCTTTCTATTCCTTTTATTCTACACCTCCCATTCTTCTTTTTCTGTAATTAAGTACAAAAGAAGCAATATCTAATATGTAACACTTCTTTCATTCCTTTGGTCTAGGCCTCCTATTCTTCTTGTTGTATTAGTAGGTACAAAAGGGAAGTAAATATAGAACGCTCTTTCTATTCCTACTGTGTTAGTCCTTCTGATTCTTTCTTTTTTGTCAGTACAAAAGAAAAGTAAAGGTGTAACACTCCTTTCAGCCCTTTTATTCCAGGTCTGCATTATTTTTGTTCTATCAGTACAAAATAGTAGTAGATATTTAACATTATTTTCATCCCTTTTATTGTAGGCCTCCTAGTTTTTATTTTTTGTCAGTACAAAAAGCATGTAAATGTCTAATACTGCTTTCATTCCTTCTGTTTAGTTCTTCCTATTCTTCTTATTGTGTCAACACAAAATGGAAGTAAATATTTCACACTTCTTTTATTCTCGTTTGTACTCGGTCTCCTATTCTTCCTCTTCTTGCAGTACATACAGAAGGGAAGTAAATATCTAAAACTCTGGTATATTAGGTACTGTTATTAGTTTTATGAGGTTTGGTCCTTTGAAGAGTTCTTTTAATTCCCTGTTGATTCTTCTGCTCCAGACTTCTTTTTGTTTTGGCGATCCAGTATATCACTCGTAGAATTTTTCTTTCTCACATTTATGGCGGCATCACTGGCCTAGCGGTATAATTAGACTTTAATATTTTTATAAGGGTTCCTTGATTTTGTTCTTAGCATGATCCTTCTTGCTATTTCCCTACTTTGTATCACTCTGACTGTTTAATTTTGCTGCAAGATATACAAGGCTGTGAACTCTTCCAAAATGTATGTGGTTCCTGCTACAATTGATCGTACCCTTTTCCATTGCTGCTGTCTTGTCTTACTTATGATTATATGTTTTGATTTTTGTTTACTTATCTATGCTCCGACCTCGTTTTCCACTATCAGTCTCTTGGTTATTTCTGTCAGTTCTTTCTTTGTTCTCCTTTTTACTGCTTAGTGATATGCGTGTGCGAGGTATCGTTGTAAGTTCGTGAAAATGTGACCTTCTCTTCTTACTTAGCTTTTTCGTATTATGCTTTCTAGTATTAGGTTCAACAGTGTTTCCAACACCTTGCTTTCCTTCTGCCAACCTTCCGTTTACTCTTACTTGTGTGTATGGAAATAGCATTCAAGAATATGTTCATCTTTTCACCTTTTCTCGTATCATGTATGTATGTATTATCGATAACTTTATTTTACCTTGCGGTGTAGAGGTTGGTGCTTTATGCGCTTGCATCTGGCGGTACAATGCTCAATTTGCCTCGGATTCGGGATACAAAGTTGCAGCGCGCCTTTTGTGCTTGCGCAGCAACCATTGTGGGAGGCGTGTGCTGTGGTGATGTGCTGACCTTGTTACTCTATCTCTTAGGTCTGTTGTTCCAAGTAGAGCACAGTTAATTTGGTGACCAACTGTGAATGGTTTCAACGAACCCGATTCCAATCACCAAGGCTGCGAAAATTTCGAACCGAGGACTTACTTAATGCAAGCCTAGCGCCTACCCAACTGCGCTACGCAGCTTCTTCTCTTGTATAATTTCCATGCTAAAGATTTGGTCCACTGTCGATTTATTCCCTTAGAACCCGCTGGTAATGTCCAAGTCCCATTTTGGCGAACTAATTCAATCTATTACTACTTTTTCTAATACCTTACATGTCACGTTTAATGGGGATATTGTCCGGCAGTTTTTACACCTTTGTGCACCTCTTTTTTTTATAAATTGGGATTACTATATTTCTTGTCCATTATTTGGGAATTTCGTATGCTTCCACATTCCATTTATCTGTTTGTGTTTCCTTTCTGGTTTTTTTCCACGTTTCAAACTTTAGTAGATCTTGTTACTTCCTGGCCTTTTTAGTATGGTTTTGGTTTGTTCTGTTGTTTGTGGCTTTAGCAGTGCTGCTTTTTCATCCCCCGCTATTTATCCATTATTACTTCTGTTGTTTTCTTATATTGCAATTATTGCAATCTTCTTCTATTTCATCGACTGCTTTTATCAGGAACTCCCATTTCTTTGTCTTCTTCCATTTTGTTCTTCTTTTCAAATCTTCTTCTTGACTGCCTAACATTCTTCATCTAACCATTCGTTTATCTTATGTTTTTTCTTTTCTGTTCTTCATTTCTTTTCCAATGTTTTGTGGTACGTAATTCTTTTTTATTTTTATAATATTTAATTTGTGGGCTTGTTTACTTTTCATTGGTAGCCGTGCTATTCAGGATTTTAATTATTCTCGAACCAATGAGTGGTTGCACAGTACTTTTTTCAGATATAAACTGGAATAGAGTTTGCAAAAAGTACAAGTGATTAGCAAGAAAAAAAATCTGGGAATATTCAGTGCACGTTGTATATCCAGTAAAACTATATCCCTTTGAAAATTTCTACCAACCATTTCTATTTTTTTTTGTATACTGGTCTGGTAGCAACTATCTATCAGCTTAGCAACGAGTCCGGTAAGTACGTTTTTATGGCCTAGGCCGGTAGCACTTAGCAACGCCTGTGATTCGTTCATACGTTTGGCAGTACTGAATTATATTGTTGCTGGCATTGTCAGTTGATGCCAAATTCGAGGTTAGTAGCTTAGGTTTTTTGTTAGTCAGACACAAACTGACTCAAAACCTAACCTAGAATTTGACATAAACAGCGTCACGAACAATACTCTCTAGTATTGCTAAACGTATAACAAGAGTCACAGCGGTTTTCAAGCAAATAGTTTGGGATAATTCTTTAATAAAATCAAAATGATTCCTCTTCCTGTTCTTATAAAAAAACAATATACGACACACAGCCGGTATTTGCGTTTATGGCCTTGCTTGTTCACATGTCTCGCCTTGACGGGCTCGACCGTGATATACTAGCTTAGCCATAAATGCTTAGTTACAGACCTAATGTAGTAAATATGTTACGGTATCAAAATGACTTAACGACACCGACGCGGTGTGAGTATCGCACGACTATTTAAATCCGGGAAAAAGGTGGCACGCTCGCCCTGAGATCTGACAAAACAGGCTAAGGGCCTCGGCTGATACGCTCAGGGAGATGGGCGTGGTCCAAACGGTACGTCGTAGGGCAAGCGGGGAGTGACATATATAGGGTAAGTTGAAATAAAAGGGCGCCACCAGATCTGTCTTTATATTCTCGTACAACCGGACCTGGACGGTTGGACGGGCCGAGAAGTACACGAGGTACTACGTCAGGAACGTACTCGAGAAGCTGTAAACCTCGAATTACAATTTTGGGAAAAATACTTTAATTCCTATTTCAGGTCTAGAAAGAGGAGGAACTCGGCCTCACAATCCTCGTCGTCACTGCAGCGGGCGTTGTCAAACCTACCTGTGTCGCTCTATTGCTCAAGCTTCGCTTTACACAAAGCTGTACACAAAAGGGGCTTAACCTGAAAGAGCATGCATAGATTCGCCGCAATGACAAGGCCTTCGTTCAAATACTCATCTATTGATCTGAATGATTAGGGTGATTTACACAAGTTTACGCTAAGTTAAGTTAAATTCTAGGCCCCAGCTGGAGTGGCGCTTTATCACTAATACAAACTCATTAATTAGTAGAGGTAATACTGTAGGTTTAGGCCATATATATAGCAACTTATTAGATTAAACTGACTGCGGCCAGCTTTCGTTAATCAGGCGGCTACGGAATAAGAATAGAGGCCTTACATGTCCAAATAGTTAGTTATTAACACAACCAACCCGATTATATGCATGAGGCGGTCACAAAATGCAAAATGAGGCTATACTGGCGTTAATTAGTGAATTATTAAATAATGCAGCCAGAATGCGTGAATTAAACGGCTACATAACATAAATGGAGGCCTTGCGTATACAAACAGTTCGTTATTAACAAGTACGGCCAGATTATATTAAATAAGCAGTCACTACATGCAAAATGGGGCCATACTGGCGTTAATTAGTGAATTATTAAAGAATTGCGGTCAGAATGCGTGAGTCTATCGGGCACTATAAGCGCAAATTACATGTTCACATTGCTACCTGTGTATGGAAGTTAACCAAGCTTGTGCACTGCGACGACGGTAACCGGCATCGCCTGTTGCTAACGTTTTGGAATCGGGAGCGCGGGCGTTAAAGCTGCATTGGCGGGAAAGTCCAGAAGACTGTAATGGCGGCCTTCTACGGCCACGAAACGTTGGAGCCTACCGTTGGGAAGCTCTGCGGGATAGATCCCCTGTTAGGGAAGAATCGGCATACACACACACGACCTTACGACAGAAGAACAGAGCTTTCGGCTACCATGACCACACCAAAGCACCTCACGTACCTTATGCCACCACGACCGTTTCGAGACTCTCCTCTTGCAGGAAAACACGGCATCGAAATAGCCTTCGCGGCAACTATATCGTAACAAAAGCAAACGCTCCCATCGCGCCGAAACGCGAGGGGATGTTCGCGCGGTGATACAACACCGCTCAGATCGGTGGCCTCGGATTGACCAAAAACAAGAACAGAATTGGGATTGACTCGCTCATTACAGGAAAAAAAAAATAATCCCTGCCAAGCACGAAAGCGTCCCCAAGCGACCAATGGGAAGGCGACAGCTCGTGGGATATAAATGATGGCCTGAAATGGCTATTTTGGGCGGACTGCTCTAATCTACAGAGTGTTCGAATTTAGACAAAAAGAGCTGGTATTTGTGAGTTTTGGTGCTAAGAAGATCAAATGGTGGGAACGGGTTTGAAATATAACTAGGCTGCTTTAAAGGCTTGAAGGGTTATAGCTATTAACATATCTAGGAATGTTATGAGTATCATAACTGCCGCAGATGTTTTGAAATCCGAGCTCGTAGAGCGAGGATTTTAAAACTTCTAAGGCAGTTATGATTCATAACATCCGTGATTTGTTCAATAGTTTATCGGTTGCTATATGGTTATGGTTGCCATGTAGGGTAATATTCTTTAACCCTACAGATAAGTTATGATCTAGTTACCAGCCTACTTTTGTATATGTAAACAAAGGCTAAATATCCTGAAACCGATAAAATTAAATTACTGACGACTGCAAAATAGCTTAACTAATAGCTATTAACATTTCGTCCAATCACACGTCAATCTGACAACTAAATTTTTAAAATCACAGAGTTGTCTGAGAGTTGACAATTGTTATCAATTGTTCACATCGAAAACAGGCAATAAAGGGAATGTAGAAGAAATTTCCTCTGGAAATAGTCTTGCAATATATTTCTTTGGCAGAGTAAATGGGATATAACTATTGAATATTGCCACGTACTATTTCCTCGCGAAATGGAAATTTTGTAATGTTAAAGTGGCACAAAATAACGCAGAAACTTAGTTATTTAAATGATCAGTTATAATATTCCAGGAAATTTTGGTTGCTAGGCCAGTTGCTACGGACACGATCTGAATACGAACTTCCTATTGGTTGCCTGTAGTGTCCTACGATTGTCAGTAGAAATATAACAAGTCCTTGAAAATTTTCGGGAAATATTTGGAAATATGTTTTGCAGTTATTTTTTCAATAACAGCATGCGCACATGCCCAGTGATGTAGTGGCAAATCTGCCAGTGGGGGAACGCTAGACTTCTGAGGGGTATGGAATATCCCCCAGGAAAAGGGGGGTCCGGGGGTCCTCTTCCGGAAATTTTTTAAAAGTATAGGTGCAAAAATATGCGTTTTGATGTTTTCTGGTGCAATTTTTCCGTATTACGATGTTGCCAGTTTCGTAGCCTTAATATATAAATATCAAACCTACAACTTTCTAACTCAAACGGTTTTTAATACTTTGCATATTCATAGCAAGTAGCAAGTCATATTTGACGTGATATTTCTAAATAATAACATAAACCACTAGCCTACATTTAAATGACACTGGAATGAATAATTATCAAATCGTTTGTGCTAATAAGTAAATGCCATAAATTCGTTCTTTATTTTTTTTAACTTAACAAAAAACCGACTACACCCCTGCACATGCCAACTGAAAAAATTCTGACTCGGAAAGAGGCTTTAGAAAAAATAGCTCTGGAACATTTTTTGCAAATATTAACACAGAAGAGAAGCCGCGTAGAGCAGTTGGGTAGGCGCTAGGCTTGCATTAAGCAAGTCCTCAGTTCGAATCCTGCGAGGGTCGGATTTTTCCGCAGTCTTGGTGATTGGAATCGGACTCGGTAAGAGCATTCACAGTTGGGTATGAAATTAACTGTGCTCTACTCAGAACCACAGACCTAAGAGATAGAGTAACACGGTCAAAACATCACAAAGACACACACAGCACACAATGGTTGCTGCCCAAGCACAAAAGGCGCGCCTCAACTCTGTAACCTAAATCCGGGGCAAGTTGAGCATCGTACCGCCAGATGCTAGCGCATAAAGCACCAGCCTCTACACCGCAAGGTAAATGAGGTTACAGATAATACATATTATCCATTCACAAAAGCCGTGAACTGTCTATGTCAAATTTTTTAAATATCTGCTGAGTGTACCTGAAAATTACAGTTTTTTGCGAATGTATTCGGATCTAGTGATTTCTAGTAATATCTAAACTTAGGTTATGTTACATGTGTCAAAAGTTAAGCGAAGTTTTTTTCTTGTAATAATTAACTATAGCCTTTTTTCCCTTTCCAATAATAAAACCTTCTTTCGTTTCAGCTCAATTTCAATTGAAGTGTATGCACAAAAATGAAAGAATTTTAGAGATTATTTTTTTACAAGAAAGTGTGGCATAAGTCAATTTGAAAAATTTCAGTATTGCCAAAATCAGCAAGCAGAAGTTTCAAAGCAGAATTTAAACAAGGTACCAACTTGACAGCGTTTTGACAGTTCACGAGTTTTTTGAATGGATTATACATTCATACATTTCCATATACATTTTTTTATGAACGCGTTATATGTTAATAGAAAATATCCCAAATGAAAAAGCAGGAAATAAAGAAGTTTTGTTAGAAATAATAACAAACCTAATATATACCTGAATTTTTGAGCCCGTGCGTGCACGTCATAACATATTGATGACATCATCTCCTAGTATGTTTATATGATCCTTATACAGTCACTAAAAGTACGTTGTTTGACACAGACTGATGCAAAATATAACCTGCAAATTTCGAATTTCACATAGCTTGGTAGTGCTACCAACAATGTGAATATGTAATTTTTTATCGTCTAGACTCTAGACGATAAAATTGCATTTTAATGTGAAGTAAAAGGTAGATAAAATACAACTTTAACAGTTAGAATTTAATGAATATATTAAATTAATATTTTAAAGATGAAAGAAAAAACCACAACAGGAAAACTAAAGACAACATCATATTAATTTACATAACATTTTTATAGTAAACGTTGACAGCTATCAATTAATGTAAAATTAAGTGACCAAACTACCTCAGAAAATCAGCACTTTGAAAACTTGAATGATGTAGCTTGTGTGAAATGAATTGGCGCACTTCAGATATACGGATTAGGCGCATTTTCCTGTAACTGATACTTTGCTTGCTCGCTGTATATGTTATTTACCTGTTGAGGCTACTTATAACAGGTACTCTGCAGGTATTTATGTAATTTTTCGGACCCAACTTAAAATCAATTTAAAATACAATTCTGCTCGATTTATTTTAGTAAAAACATTGTATTGAGTACCACATGAAATAACGAATAAATTGACTATAATAGTAAAATAATTTACATATTTTTACAAAGAATAATAATTGGAATTGCGCAGTATTTGAACAACTAAATCAAATAAATCATTTCAGTATCATTTTAAAATAACTAAAACATTAAATTTTATAGACAACTCAAATCCAATAAAGCAGATCATAAATGTAACTTAATACAGACACAAGTTTAGAGAGTGGAAAACAATAAACGCAAGTAGTTAAGAAAAACAATGAGTTAAAAACACAACATTAGTATGGTATTAAACAATAGGACAGATATTTGCAACGTTTCATTCTTTAATATCTAGACACTTCTTCAGGCTAAACTTGGATTTACATGTTATTAATGAATTTAATTTAAAATAAGCTTTTAGATATTAAGAAGCAAAACATTGCTGTTTTTTTATTTCTCCATTAATTATACAATCTGCCATAGATTATTTGGCAATAAGTATTTTATAGAATTTGGTGTAAGCACTGATGATTAAGAGGTAACATGTGGGGCAGAATTCCAGCGAAATCTCCCTTTACATTATTTTAATATGTAATGTATGGGTTATGAAAAGAATATACTATTTGTCAAAAGTAATTTACAGTTACAGTTAAAATCTTGTAGGTAAATCAGATGGCTTAAAACGTTTAAGTCTTTTGGGTTTATTATTATCTTCCATAAGGTGCTGCACAGAATCGTTGGGGTGAACGGTCAGTCTGTCTTTGTATCTCGCACTAAAATTTTTAATTTCACTTTTCACTGTGGGAATTTCTAGATCACTTAAAATCACATTATTACCATGGCACGTCAACGATCATTCTTAGTACTTTATTTTGGAACCGATAAAGCATTGCCAAATTGGAAGTAGCTGCAGTACCCCACAGGGAGATCCCATAAGTCCATATTGGTTTAAGAACTATTTTGTAAATTAAGTTTATTTTCCAATGATAGTTTAGATTTTCTACCGATGAGCCAGTATAACTTTTGGAGTTGAAGGCCGAGTTGCTTACGCTTGGTGAATATGTGGGTTCTCCAGGTTAGTCCCCTATCAATGTGTAGACCCAGATATTTGACTGCCTCTGAGTGTGGTAGTTGGTGTCCGTTGAGTGTTATTGGAGGGCAATTTTCTTTTTTCATAGTGAAGGTTACGTGTTGGAACTTAGCTTCGTTCACTCTGATTCGCCATTTGTTGGCCCACCATTGGATTTTGTTGAGATGAGCTTGGAGATACTTTGAGGCGGCTTGTGGATTGATGTGAGAGGCTAGAATGGCCATGTCCTCTGCGTAGATCGCTGATGTTGTTAGACGCGATATGGGTAGGTCAGCAGTGTATATTAAATATAAGATGGGACCCAATGCGCTGCTCTGCGGTACGTCAGAGGAGATAGGATGTAATGTTGTATTTTCGTATTTGTATTTTATCAAAAAGTGCTTGTTTGTTATGTATGAGCTCAGAAGTTCAAACATCTGGTAGGGTAGGTATTGTTTGAGATTGTAGCATAAGCCTTGATGCCAAACTCGGTCGAAAGCTTGTCAAAACATCCAAAAACACTGCAGAGCAGTATCTTTTTCCTTCCAAGTCTCTGTATATCTTGTCCTTTATTCTGTGCACCTGCTCCACGGTCCCATGTTGTTTACGGAAACCAAATTTATGGTTAGGGATTAGTTCTTGGTCGTCTAAAATTGGCATTAATCTATTCAGAATCAATTTTTCAAGGACCTTTGACAGAATGGGAGTAGGCTTATGGACCTGTATGATGTAATTTCCGTTGGTGGTTTACCAGGTTTCATAATCATGATTATTTGCGTTGTTTTCCATTGACTTGGGAAGTGCCGGATTCTGAGGATAGAATTATACAAATGTGTAAGGGCTTGTATAGCTTTAGTTGGTAATTGTTTGATAATTGTCCCAGCGATCAGGTCATATCCTGGAGATTTCTTTATGTTGATCTTTGGCATCTTCATTCGGGAGTTGACAAGGGAAAGGTGTACCACTTTGGTGAGATATTCAGCAAAGGCATCTGCCTGTATTCCTTGATTTTAATGTTGACTAAGGAGTTTTTTAGATGTTTGCTGGCCCTATTATACTCTCGTTTGTCGAGGTCTGATCTGGTAAGTTGCCATCGTTGCCTGAGGCGGCGTTTTTCGGATATTTTGTCCTTTATGATGATAAGTGTATCAACTTACTATTTTGAACCATGGTGTATACAGTATACAGATTTGCAGGTCTGCGAAATAGAACAGACTGTTCGTATGCTTAAATTTAAAGCATTGGCAACTCTCTGTAACACCAAACCATTAGAAAGTTGGTCATTATATTACGAATTATTATATTACATGTGTAAATTACTTACTTGTCTCACAGCAGTTAGCGGTATAAGTGCACCATCGTTGTCTCTTTCTCGTTCAAAATACCTTATCAAAGCGGCAACAAGCTCTTTTGACTTTCTGGGTAAGGCGGTCGACATTTTAGCTTAAAGTTCCCCATACGTTTCCAGCAACTAAACTCTTCCCAAAGTAAGTAATTTGTAGCAGCGGAAAAACGACAGTATAACTTGTTCGCAATGTTCGTTATGTAAACAACGGATTTTTAAAATGCAAAACTAAACTATATGTCACTGTCAACACCTGTCAAAACCACTATAACAAATAAGTCGTTTTAAAAAGCGACATGCGTACGTGTTAATTCCCTGAGCAGAACTTGAAAACACAAAGTACCCCGACGTATTATAGTTTTTGCTATTGTTCATGGAAATTATGAAATATTAAAACAAAAAATGTACGTCTATAGCAATATATGAAGCTATATTATTAGAAAAAGCAATATTAATCATTATTTTATTGAAAAAAAGAGTAGTTTTATATTTTTCAAATGTTGGTACTGAAAACCTTACTAAAAGGCGGATTGATGACGTGCACGCACGGGCTCAAAAATTCAAGTATAATAAATAAACATTTAAGTTTGTTTAGGCGTCGCTTTTGGTTGCCCACAGCAACAAAATTATTGGCCTACTGACTTTCTTCACAGCTTTGTTGTTCCCAACACTTTAATGACAGTGACATAAGTGGAAATTCCCTGGTAAATTTCTAAACAATTCTGATTATTAATAATCGTAGTTGTTATGGAAAATTTCCAATGAATTATGCATTAGGGATATTTTCGCTGAAGTTGTAGTAGTTCAAAATTAGTGATTTAATTTAATTACCTCCATGAAAACCAGGATAACTAGTGTCATGCTATTGGTTGTTTGAATATGTAAGGCAATATTTTATGGAACCTCCAGCAGTGCACTGTTTTGGAACCACTAGTTTAAGCTAATCATAATCTAGTTCCTAATATAGCAATTTTTAGTTTGCACTGTTGGCATGCTGGTGACAAGGGATTGGCAAGCGCCACACCTCGTATTTATTTACATTTTTTGTAACGTTTATGTGTCATCGTTAGCACAAATGCTCTTAGTTTTTAAGGTTTAACCTGCAGAAGTGCATATTTAAATAAGCACATAAAGAGAACAGATCAACAGTAAGTCATTACTAATTAAGCTTTTCAAATCAGTGCGCCAACATTTTTTCAGCTCTGCTACAATTTTGGCTTTATTGCAGTTACTAAACATGCATTATGATAAGAAGAGCGCGGGTACGCCGTCTGTGTACTCGCATGTCACCGCACGCAGCAGCGCAAACCTGAAGAGCAGCCGAAGCCGCAGCTTGAAGTCGCTGCAAGTGCCATGGTACAGGAAGCCGCTAATCCACGACGTGCTAGTTCTAGACGTGCAGCGCATTTCCTTAATAATGGGCTTTTACAGTCTCGTAAGTTGCTCATAAGTGCACTACTGTAAGCAACTTTTCTCATGTTTCCTACTCTTCCAGTTCGTGTCAATTTTTACAATAGTGACTGCAGCTTTCGATGTGTACTGCTATTCAATGGCGTCGCCCGGTTCGACACATTACGGCTTCTACTTGATTTCCTACGAGTTCGTGTATGTCGGCAGCAGGCACGGTGAGTGATTCAAATATTGCAAGTATTATTATAAATATGGTTGTTTCAGTTCGCAACGCTTTGGTTATGTTCGCCATATTTTCGATGCTGGGTGCCATGGTGGTCTTCGTCACCAGTATAATTCTAATAGTCGCTCTGCGGAAGGTGAGTCGTGCACTTTCTATGTAACTTAACACTAAAAGAGGGATTTGCAGGAGTATGAGAAAAGGATGGTGCCGTGGTTGATCTCTTATGGTGTCTTTACGGTTTTCCGCACGTTGGCGTACCTGTTCTTTTCCATTGTTAACGATATGATATTCGCATACAATATACTGATGTGCCTTATTTGGACGGTTGTTATAATCATAAGCATTTACGGCTGGGTTGTAGTGTATTCGCTGTACATCGAGTTGACCGACTTAACCAAGTTGGAGGATCTAGCACATTTAAGGGTCAGTATTTATAGTTTGGTGTTCATTAAGGTTGTGCGAGAGATGTAAAAATTATTTCTAACTCGGTTTGTAATAATAAAAAGTTACCTTTACGATTTGTTGGAAAATAACAATTATCTTGAATATAATATAATATAATTGCATTTTTTAAACAAAATCAATTCGGTCATTACAATGTTTCAAACTTTACAAGATTTCTGACAAAATGTTCTTATCGTTGTGCGTACAGGTACTAGAAAGGTAGCAATTAGGTAAGACTTTCTATTTTGTCAGTTGTAAATACACTTTGCGATTGTTTTACACAGCGTGTTCGTTTATGCGTTTTGCTTTTAACTGTCCGTACTTACTGTATAATTAGAAAGCCTGCAACTATGGCTACATTTAAATTAAAAAAAAAATTACCAGGCTTCACAACTAGCCTGCGAAAAGAATGGCTTATGTACATGTAATTTTCAGCACGCTATCGAACTGTGTATTAATTCGATCACTAAAAACTTGCAGATGGGAACAATGCAGTCCCTCAATGCATCGACCACCCATTCCCTGGCGGGATCTCGTCCGACGACGCCCCACAGCACGGTGTCCACGATGCCTGTGAACTAGACACCGTCACCGACATGAGTCTGCCGGGGCCCTCGCGCTCCATATCGTTCTTTACAGACACCGATGTTAGTACTACCACGAAAGATAGCACAGTGTCTACTTTACCTGTTGAATAGTTAGTATTAATTTTATCTTGTGTAGAATTTTATTTTTATCAGTTACGATTCGTACAAACGACTTATTTGCGTGTACGTACGTATTTGACATGTTTTTCCGTTAAGT
This sequence comes from Agriotes lineatus, assembly GCA_940337035.1. Taxonomy (NCBI): domain Eukaryota; kingdom Metazoa; phylum Arthropoda; class Insecta; order Coleoptera; family Elateridae; genus Agriotes; species Agriotes lineatus. The sequence continues at coordinate 38,653 of CALNHX010004226.1, read as the reverse complement.
AGGTTTACTGTGATCAATTTGACCAATTAAAAGTGACGTTTAAGCAATTTTACAATTACGTTAATGGCAATGTTGTAATAGTAAAAGTATAAACGCACCGTTTTAGAGAAACAGCACACAATTAGGAATAATAAGATGACAAACTGCTTTGTAATTATGTAATTTTACATAATCTGCACAAATATCCTGTATGGTATTATTTTGCAAGTTAGTGGTTACATTTTTTTGTATATTTTAGATCTGCTGTATGGTATGCAATTATGTATTAGTTTTATGTATGTTACTGAAATGATTATTTTTAGTGCTTCAAGCTGTATTTGTTAAGATCATTACATTTCCGTCCATTTTTATATGAATTTATACGTTTTATATTGTATTGCATTGATTGTCATGCAGTAAAGTTTAAACTAATGAGCTTCGTGAATTATTTGTCTGTTTTTTATTATTTCCGTTATAGTATATACAAACAGTTCTTTCTCAGTTTTTGATAAATAAAAGTAATTTTCAAACACTAAAGGCATGCTTTTAGGTAATGACATAATAATTATTAGGGATGTCGGCGGGTACCCGGACCGACCCGGGTAATAGTCAACCCGGGTATATTTTCAGGACCCGGGTACCCGACTACTAAATTATATAATGGCCAGAAAGTCAACCTTTTTCGGAGAAGATGATAAAAAACCAATTTCGGATAAAAAGTCACGTACTTCAATTTGATAGCACTTGGTGAAAATGTGAAAATATTTATGACGCCAGACGACTTGCAGTTTGAATTGACGAGTAGGTACTATTTCAAATTAGTTCAGTTTAAAACTAGCGGCGTTAAAATGCGTAGAGCATAGAGCTTGAACATTGCATGAAACCACAAAAGTATGTACAAACAAATAAAACAATGTCATAAAAAAGCCATAAAAAATTGCCTGTATGGAAATATTTTCATTCGCCAGAAAATAATAAGGCAAAATGTAAAATCTTCGGGTACTCGGGGGTACCCGGGTACTGTTTTCGGGTACCCGGGTTTGATTTTAGACCGGGTACGACATCCCTAATAATTATCCATTGAGCCGGACGAGCAATCCATTATGCAGAAACGTTAACATGTAACAAATAAAGATGTCGCAACACAATTATTAACATAATAACAATAAGAAAATGGATATAAGGACATCAAATACCATACTAAAGGCATAAGATAAGTACAGCAAAACTGCAGAAATTGCCTACGAAATTAGTTTGTATACACTTACTTAACAACTTAAATGATTGACTGGAACCCAATATACTGCAATGGTTCAATGCCCACAGCAATTTTGGATGCATAACTAAGACGAAAATGAATTAAAGCTTCAAATAAGTACAGAATTGATATTTTGTTTATTGCAACATTAAAGTAATTGTTATACACTAATAAATGCACAGGATATCAGGGCCGTAACTAGGTATAGGCCGAGTAGGCCGCCGCCTACAGTCGCAAGCGACAAAGGGCGCCAAAATCGCACTGAAAAAAAGAATTTCTCTCGTACTAATAAAAAACAAATTAACAAGTGGGCAATTTCACAAACAAATTAATTTGTAATAGTAAAGATTTTAGCCTAAATAATGCAAATTGCGCCCAATCTAGTAGATGTATTAAATTGCCTTGAACAATTTGCAAAGGGAATGTTATATCTCCACCAGATTGTAACTGCGTTTGTTTTATAATTCTCACTTATATCAGTCAAATGAGTCAAGTATTAGAATTATTAGCTTTTTAAACCACCGTATGGGGGACCTTATTCTAAATACAATTTTTATTGTTAAAACTGACTGTAATGCAGCAGTGGTGACAAATTAACTTACATTTTAAACAACTGCTGGAGCGGGTTTACTGATTGCACATATTACATATACTGTTATGTAATGTTAGACAATCGCCAAGTCAATGTATTATTAGGCAAACACCCCAATACTCAGGGTACTTATATTAAATTTTAAAAATGCAAAACTTGCCTGCAAGTATCTTAGGCTAACTAAAATGAAACGTATTTATTACTCTTTAATAAAATCGTTAATTGCCCCGTTCTATTTTTTATCAAATTGCAATAATCCTATGGGCTTGCTCCGGCAAAACACAAGACTGATATCTACTGGTTTTTCGGACTCCAACCACAAAAAAACCTGCCAAATTGTACCTTTTAATTCGCCGACCTCGCCTCTGGTGTCGCTGCGGGTGACGCCAACGTCCTTATTTGCTGGAAGTCGCTTCCTTGGCACCAAATCTTCTTTTAGGATGTTGTTACGCCTCTTCTTGACCTGTAGGACTTGAGATCTCTGGCTTCGGATGTTGGAATGGACTGGTGTCGCAGTTTGAAATTTCCAGGTTGTCGAAGCTGAACCCACGCCGATCGTGGCTTGCTCAATTTTATAAACTTTTTCGGTGGAGCAACTTTTAATAACACTTCCACTTATGCCCGGTGAGTTTTAGAATAACTTTGTACGCTTTTTAGACTAAGTTTTGGTTACAATTTCACATAAAATAATAAAAATTGATTAACATGTTTGTTGGGGTGTTGGGGTTCTCTATAGGGGTAATACCTTTTGTCTGGGGTCGGTCACATCTCTAGCTATAATCTGGAGATGGATCACAACAACTGGTCCTCATAGGGGGCCCTGCTCTCACTTATGGCTCCCAGCGCCACACCCTGGTAAACCGCATTGACCTGCAGGCTAAACTATGTGAGGGTAACCAAGGCTATGAACACGGACACGATTTTGGTACATCTGATATGGAAGAACGTTTTGGACACGGCAGGAAACGACATGGCGATGGACAAGGATAACGACCAGCGGGTCTGGACGCTATAAATGGCAGCCCCATTACCAGACTCGAGCAGTGGGCTAATCACCCGCCAGCCTTAAAGCAACTGATTCTTGAAACCTCAATAGATGATAGCCGGACCGATAAAACGAAGACGACCTTTGGCTTAAAGACACGGACACGATTTGGCACATGGAATATAAGAACATTACTAGAGACTACCAGGCTAACCCAAGTTTCCAGAGAGATGGACAAATATAAAATTCAGGTACTGGGACTTAGTGAAGTACGATGGCCAGAACAAGTTGAGAAGACTACCAATGATGGCAAAACATTTATCTACTCAGGACCATCAGAAGAATCAGACAGAGTAAACGGAGTAGGCATACTCCTAAATAAAGAGGCAAAAAGATGTTTGCTGGAATGGAATCCAATTAATGATAGAATCATACAAGCAAGATTTTTTACCAAAGCGAGAAACCTCACTATTATACAGTGTTATACACCTACAGAGCCTTAAGATTTGGAAGGGAAAGAAAAATTCTACAGCGAATTGGATGCCACTGTAAACAAACAACCTAAAGGAGACATTCTAATAGTCATGGGTGATCTAAATGCCAAAATAGGCATGGATAACAATGGCCTAGAACGAATTATGGGCACGCACGCGATAGGAAAGCGCAATGGCAATGGGGAACTCTTTACAGAGTTCTGCCTAAACAATGACCTATGCATAGGAGGGTCGCTATTCCCTCACAAGACCATCCATAAGGTAACATGGGTATCACCAGATCAAAAAACCCAAAATCAGATAGATCACATAACGATAAGCAAGAAATGGCGACATTCTCTCAACGACATACGGAATAAAAGAGGGGCAGATATGGCGAGTGACCATCATCTACTAGTCGGTGTAATACAGATAAAACTACGATCAATAAGGTCAGAACATGCGAAGATAACGAGAGACAAATTTAATACAAGCTGCAAAAACTAAAAAACCCATTCATACTCAGAGAATTTAGAAAAATGATTAGGAAGAATGAAGAACAACCTAATGAAGCAGACAGAAATGGAAATCACGAAGAAAGGTGGCGAGAATACAAGAAAAAACTACACAACACAGGAGAAAAACTGCTGGGAAAGGAGAGGAGAGCAAAAGATGAATGGATCTCCGACGAAACATGGGCACTCATAAATGAGAGGAGAGATATGAAGAGTAGAGTAAATGCAGCCACCGGAAGCGAAACCAAGAGACAACTAGCTCAACAACTACATGATATCGACAAACAAGTTAAAAGAACAGCAAGAAGGGACAAAAGAAGATGGGTGGACAGATTAACGGAACAAGCCCAGGAGGCAATGCAAAGGAAGAATTTAAAAGAAGTCTACAGAATAACTAAAAAAATAGCAAAAAGACCCCAATATACCAACAAACCAATGAAAGACGACACTGGAAATATTATCACCTCAGAAAGAGAACAAATCAGAATCTGGAGGAACACTTCTCTAGTCTACTCAGCACACTTGAAGAGAAGGAGACACAACCGCAGGGAGTAGCACACCCTCTTCTGAGAATTAACACGAACCCTCCAACCAGTCATGAAATTAAAGCAGCAATATCCAAACTGCGAGAAGGGCGAGCGACAGGTCCAGACAACATACCGGCTGAATTCCTGAAAGCAGACTCACAATACACTGTAAAAGTAATACAACCAATACTTAAATACATTTGGGAGGAGGAAACGATTCCTACAGATTGGAAAGAAGGCACGATAATCAAGCTTCCAAAGAAGGGCTAGTGTTGCCACGAGACGAGACGAGACGAGATTTTACCCATTCTCGATCTCGATCTCGAAAATTCTCGAAAGATGATTCTCGATCTCGAACTCGAAAATTCTCGAACGTCGATTCTCGATCTCGAATTCGCGAATCTCGATTCTCGAACTTTTAAGTACCGAATTGAGGCAGTTGCGACTGCGTAACACCGCGTGTTCCGTGTATTAACGTTCTGGAATGCCCTTGATGATATAAAGTTCGGTGATTCCCCTATACTTAGGTACGAGTATAAACAAATAATGTCACACGTATGCTAATGTATGTACTCGTTTGCTGGTCTAACATCATGTGAATAAGTGTTTACAAGTTTATCAGTATTGTGAAGTTATTGGATATTTTACGGCATTTAAAATTTTGTAGTGTATATTCTTAAAAAATCATTATCTCTCAGACTTATTAAAATGAACCGCGGTATAAAAAAATACTATAAAGTTCAACCAACCGCAAAAATAGTGCTGTGGAAAGCGATACCAGTGTAACAGAAGATGATGATGATTCGGTAAAAGATGTTGATTGTAAGATTAGTGAAGGTGCTGATACATCGAACAATTCATCAACAACGCCTACAAAGAAAACTGAAACTCCTAATATAAAAAAACTAAGGGCCCAAGCAGAGTAAATGACAGTTCAAGTGTGGCAGGTTCGTCTCACGAGACTCTATTATCGAAATCAAGTGACTCCAGAGCGGTTGCGAATTTTAAGAAACATTTTGACATCCAGAAAATAACAGACACAGACAGGGACAACAAAACAAAATTACAAGCTGTAAATTATGTCATTCAAAAATAAAAATGACACAATCTAGTACAAATGGGCTGAAACGACATTTGAAAATACATCACATTCAAGAATTCAGAAAATCGTTTCCTAATCAAGAAGTTTACAAACGAACTCTGACTGACTGACAAGCTAACATCTTTAAAGGTAGGTACAGGGTTATTCTAAATCTTTCGGTATAATATTTCACGTAACACAAAGTGCAAGATAAACATCTTATATTATAAGAGCTGATGCCGCCGGCCGACCGTAAGCACTGGCGCGCGCACATGCCGACCGCGCACAAGTGGAAACGCAGCAAGCATTTGTATTGTTAACGCTGGCAGGGCCGGACGTCGGCTGGCTATCAGCTTAAGCAAGCATTTTTATTGTTAACCGTTTCTTTACGCTGGCAGGGCCAGACGTAGGCTGGCCAATGCGTTCTAGTTTAATAAGGATTTGATAACTCCAATAAATAAAAAATAATTTCTGCCTCATATAATAGCCAAGTACGATGTACCATCATTTGTGGTAAAGTACCTAGCGCTTGGAATTTTTAGGAAAATAAATAAAAATACAAAAATAGGTTATCAAAGTGGCTATAAAATAAGAGAAAATAGGCATCAATTGGTAAAATTTAAAAAAATAGGCAAAATAAGTAACTACCTGACTATTAAAGAATAGTTAAATTTAGTTTAATTTTTAGAAATTGAATTTATTTGAAAATGACATTTTCGGGCGAAATAGTACATTGTGTATCTAGGACGAAAAGCGTAATATTCCCAGACGACTGTGAACACCGCAACAGGCTCGACAGCGAGTCTGCTAGGGCTTTGCTTTGTCTTAATGCTTGGCGATCGTGCGAATCTATTAAATAATATTTAAACTAAGTAAAAATTCAAATATTGTATTTTTGTATCGCTTGTGAAGGACATTTATTAGATATTAGATTTATAACATTTCTTATATTTTCCAAGTTTGATCTTATAAATAAACTTTGTAAAGATTTTGTAAAAAATTAAAATAAAGTAGGTAGGTACTACATATAACTGCTCTACTTTGTTTTTATGCAGGTTTTAAGAATATTATTGAAAAACTGTCGAGATCGAGAAATCGAGAATCTCGAGAAAAATTCGAGAATTTGGTTAATCTCGTCTCGAATATTCGAGATGGAAAAATGTCAATCTCGATCTCGAAATTTCGAGACTAGACGAGACGAGATCGAGAATTATCTCGTCTCGACGGCATCACTAAGAAGGGCGATCTGTCTAAGTGCAATAACTGGAGAGGCATTACACTCCTCAACATGATTAACAAAATTATAGCTCAAATCATAAATACAAGGATGATGGAACATATGAAATGAACAGGCAGGCTTTAGGCCAAACAGATCTTGCATAGAGTGGAGATCCCCACTATACATTGTGTTCATTGACTTTAAACGCGCTTTTGACTCTCTAGACCGCAAAGCACTTTGGCAGATACTGGAATTAGTCGGAACCCCACCTAAAATAATAGCCCTAATAAAAAATCTCTATAAAGATGCACGATGCAGCGTACTTCACAGAGAAAAGAGTACAAAAATATTTCCAGTCCTTAAAGGCGTTAAACAAGGTTGCCCCCTGTCCCCACTACTCTTTAATATAGCACTAGATTGGATTATGAACAAAACAAACCACCAACAACGAGGAATCACATGGGGACTGCAGCAGCAACTGTTAGATTTAGACTACGCAGATGATATATGTATTGTGGCGCACACTTTTAATGACATACAATCACGCCTTGATCAGTTGGTTGCACACGCCCAAATAGTAGGTCTAGACATAAATATTACAAAAACTAAATCCCTAAGAATCAACAACAACAACCAACGCAGGTTCATCATCCACAATACACCAGTCGAAGATGTTCAACAGTTCACTTACTTAGGCAGCGTAATAACTAGCACAGGGGGCACGGAAGAAGACATAGAAAGTCGTATTGGGAAGGCCAGAGGAGCCTTCGCCATGCTAAAAGAGATATGGAACAGCCCGCATCTATCCAGAAACAACAAAATAAGAGTGTTTAACTCTAACGTAAAATCCGTCTTATTGTATGGATGTGAAACATGGAAAGCCTCAGCAACCACAACCTCGAGACTACAGGTATTCGTCAACAGATGCCTTCGCAAAATATTAAAAATTAAATGGTCAGATCGTGTAACAAATGAAGAAGTATGGAGGCGCTCAAAACAAACCCAACTATGCCACGAGATCAGGCTAAGAAAATGAAACTGGATCGGGCACGCTCTACGGAGAAACCCTGACAATATCGCGAGAGCGGCACTAGACTGGAACCCCCAAGGTAGCAGAGGGAGAGGGAGGCCTAAAACAACGTGGCGAAGGACAATCCTACAAGAAATGAAAAACACAGGACGATCGTGGCTGGAAGTAAAACAAATAGCCCAAAATAGAACGCGATGGCGAGCATTTGTCGAGGCCCTATGCTCCAACTCGGGAGCTTGAGGAAATATATATAACATGTTTGTTGCTTAAAACTAGAAATTGTCTTTATTTCGTATACATAAAAATTGTCCTTCCTTGTCACATAAACTATTATTAATCACTGCTCTGCTATAAACACTCAGTTTTAAATTGCACTGGCACTTGAGTTCAATTTTAACCACGTCACTAATTATTCTATATTTCAGTTGCCCTCGTTCTGCATTGCTGTTTGCAAATTCTATCTTATCTTGCTTTGATTTCCATCTACTTTTCAGCTTGCGTGCTTTTTACTGGCCCGTACGTTTATTAATAACTTTACGCTCATATCCATTATGCACATAACCAACCTTTTGCATTATTTACTTACATTTGGTCCAGCTTCAAATATGCTCAAACCTATCATCTTATATTATAAGAGCCGATGCCGGCCGTCCAGGCGTAAGCAGGCGCGCGCACACGCTGCTTGAACGGCCTGCATGCTAGCAAGTGGCGCGCGCGCACGAATGGCGAGACCGCATTTGTATTGTTAACGCTGGCAGGACCGGACGTAGGCTGGCTGCCGCCTTGAGCAAGCATTTTTATTGTTAACCGTTTCTTTATGCTGGCCGGGCCCGACGTAGGCTGGCCATGAGTTCTAGTATTACTTATATTATATTAGCCATCTTAAATCTTTCTTTTACTCAAACTTCAAATTCAATCCTTCTGAAATCTGTTCTTCTTATGCTAGCCTTTATCCCTCTAATTATGCTTCTTGCATCTCATTTCCAATGCATTTAATAGCTTCAACTACTGTCTAGATTGCAATTAAATAAAATATTTCAGCTCTGTGTTTTAATTGACTTTGTTCAATATTTTTCTATGAATACAGAATTAAATTGCGAGCATCAAACCATCTCAATACATTCACGGCTTTGGGCTCATCTCTGGTACAGTGGCCCATTGCAAAAATCAACAGAACACCATAGACCGATGTTGAGAGCTTAGTTGTTTCACTACTATAGCATTTTTCGCCACAATCACGTGCCTGGTAGAATGTGTCCAATTTAAGACACTTCTGCGACCCTACACGATGGCAGCTTTTATTAGATAAAGGGATTATCCTAATCGGCCTGATGCAAGGCTCATACTAAGTGCCAACAGAAAAAGCTTGACGTTTTAAATATATTGATTACTACAAGTCGGTATGGCAGTATGACTGCGAGTATAGAACCTTATTCTACGTTCATATGTTACTACGCACAATAATATAGAATTATTATTTGTCCATTTTGTATTATTATAACATATTGACATGTCTGCAAGCTTTTGAGGTCACTACGTAGGTGGTCTTATTCTAATTAAAATTATTTTTGCATTTTTAAAATTAAGTTATACATAAAAAGTTACCAAAGAAAATGTTTGCAACTTCTGTAATATAGAAAGGGAGCTGCACTTTTGCTAGATCGAATTATGGTTGAAAAGTCTTCAAAATTATCTATAAAATAGGTACAAAATACCTTAATGCTGCTAATAATACTAAAACACTTAGTAATGCGAATTAGATGAATTTGGAAACCTAAAAAACGTCAAGCCAGTGGGATTGGAACTCGGGTTAACTGATAAATGCATATGCGTAACATTGCGTTATAAATGCCGCAATGGCGTTCTGATTTTGGGAAAAATGCGACCGATCGGTAGTGATAAAATGGTGACCCAGAGACGCAAGTACACCACATGTTTATGTAGGGATTTGTAAAATGTTCTACCGACTACATTATAATATGTACTTTTTTTACAAGAAAAGACGAAGGAAGTATTGTAATATAATATATTGGTGGAATGCAGAGATTGACGGCTTGATAAAAGCAAAGAGACAATTATACAACCGATGGTTAACCACGAAAGACCCGGAAGACAAGAAGACATACAGAAGGTATTGCTACATGGTTAAAAAGGAAATAAAAAATACTAAAAATAGCTACTGTCAAAAAAAGTGTACGGAAATTGACAATTTATTGGGGAGGTCAAAGTCAAGAGCAGCTTGGAAAACTGTTAAAACTTTAAATTCGAATAAAACAGAAAAACTGACAATCGACCCTATAGGACTCCAAAAATGGAAAGATTATTATGAAAAATTACTAACAGAAAACCGAACACAATTTGAGAATGTAAACTACGAAACAGAAAAGGTTGAGACTAGATGCGAAAAAATTACAAGGGAAGAGGTGAGGCGAGAACTTAGAGCAATGAAAAATAATAAATCCCCTGGCCCTGGAGGTTTACCTGTGGAACTGTTTAAACATTCACCCGATGTAGCACTGAAATGTTTGACAAAAATTTTTAATAAATGTCTAAATGGAGAAACGCTTCCAGTAGAATGGAAGAATGCGCTTATCAGCTCTATACATAAAAAGGGCGATAAGAAAAACTGCTCTAATTACAGAGGTTTGAGTGTTATAGCATCTGTGGGTAGGCTGTATGGGAGGATATTAAGAGGACGAATTGAAAAACAAATGATAGACCTTGAAGAGCAAAGCGGATTTAGGCCTGAAAGATCCTGCACTGATAATTTATTCGTGCTGAAACAATTAACAGAAAAAACCCTATCGTATGGTAGTCAACTACACCTCACTTTCGTAGACCTCAAAAAGGCTTATGATAGTATAATAATGGTGAGGCACTAACACCCCATGAAGGAGCTTGGCCTGCAAGGCGGAAGGTTAGAGCTTCCGTATCCTCGCTCTCACACCCGGCTGTCGCGTGTCAAATTCATGAAGTTATTATGATAGTATACCAATTAAAAAATTATGGGTGTCAATGGAAGAGAATAAAATACATCCGCAATACATAAATGCAGTGAAAAAGTTGTACGAAGAAAATTTCAGCGCCGTCAAAACTCGAGCAGGAACATCAGACCACTTTAAAATCAATAAAGGCCTAAGGCAAGGTTGCTGCCTCTCCCCCACCTTATTTAAACTATACCTAAACTCAGCCCTTAAACATTGGAATACAAAGATAAATAAAATGGGAGTCTTAATTGGGGAGAAAAACATATATAGTTTACTATTTGCTGACGATCAGGTTGTTCTTGCCTAAGACATTGAAGATATGACTTATATGATAAGAAAACTTATGGAAGAGTACGATAAATGGGGCCTAGAGATTAATGCGGAAAAGACTCAATATATGACGATAGGTAACAAAGGACAACAATTAGTAACAGAAAAAGGTATAATAAATAATACTAATGAATATAAATATCTAGGCGTCATACGAAATGAGGACGGTAGAGATGTAATGGAAAAACTGGGGAAAGGACGAGCTATAACTAGTAAACTAAACTCCTTACTATGGCGTAAAGAAGTCCGAAAGGAGACAAAAATTTGCATGTTTAAAACGTTAGTAGAGAGTTGTGTAACATATGGGTCAGAGATATGGACATTAAATCAAAATATGAAAAAAAGAATAAATGCACTGGAAAATAGGAGATGTTGTGGTGTCACCTAATTAGACCGAGTAAGAACTGAAACCATCAGAGAGAGAATGAGAGTAGAAGTAACGCTAACAGACACTATCGAAAAGAAACAATTGTCTTGGTACGGCCATATGAAACAAATGGAGGAAGGGCGGTTGCCAAAGGAAGCATGGAAATGGATCCCACATAGAAGAAGAAAACGGGGTAGGCCCAGAGCAAGATGGGATGACGCAGTAAAAAAGGCGATGGAACGACGAGATCTAAGTGAAGATGCGTGGCAGGATAAGAAGGAGTGGCGTTAGGGATGCGATAGACGGCCAAGAGAGCTGTAGAAAAAGTCGCAATATACGTATATAAGTATTGTAATCACGAAAAAAACACTTTTCGAGATTTTTTCAGATCTTCACGTTTCAGGGTCCATAGATGACGAAAAACAGGTTTTCTCAATTCAGTCTGTCTATCTGCCTGTTGCCGATATAACTCAAAAACTAATTGTTGGAAGAAGACGATATTTTGCATGCAGATTATATGCCTTCCTGGCATGAAACCGAGAAAATTTCGATAAAATATATACAGGGTGAGCACCTAAAATATATTTTTTCTAGTTTTGATTTAACTCAAGAACTATTACTTAAATGAAAGTAATATTTTGCACATAGCTCAAGTTTTTATCTATGAAGAAAAGGGAATATACCTTAAAAATAAATTTTTGTTTATTTTTGCTTTAATTTAGAAATAAATAAAAGTAATAATTTACACATAATTCAGGTTTTACACTTAACGAAAATGGGACCCAACAGATACAGAGTAAATTTAAAGAGAGTCAAAAATGGGCAAAAATAAGTATGTTCTGTTTAATATAGCCACGCATCGCACAGATTTGAAAGATGCTGGATGGTCCAGTGAAACAGACGGGTAAATTCAAAATCGCATTCGCAGGCGCTGTAGTTCGAATCTCACCACCGGTAATTTTAAATTTAAAATTGATGCATTAGAAAGTGTTTTCTTTTATTATTTCACTATTATTAGAAACGTTAAGGTATTTTTACATCTATTTTCCTTTAATTTTTAAAATTGTTTAATGTCAGAACGTCCACTTGCGAGGGACGTTCTGTGTAAAGCCCTTTACATATTTTTTTATTGAAATTGTGTTTCAGCATCTTGTTTTCTGTTCTTATTTCATTTGTGTTGTATTTTGTTATTTTAGGATTTAGTTTTTTTTATTTTTAAAGCTTTTGAATTAAAAATGTTGGATTTATTTTTGAATACTTACCTGTTTGTTTCAAATACATCATAAGTATATCCCGAAATAAATGTAGAAGTCATACAGTAACTTTAGTATTTTTTCTCACAAACATCGTTAGTGTACTGAGGGGCACAAAAATGTTGGCTTGCCTACAATAAAAGTTTGCAGAATATGATTAGCAGTAGCTTTAATTTGATTGACAGAGGTTAGCATTAGATTGAAGCAGTATCAAAAGGGTTACGTTTAACTTTAATTTATAATTGATGTAGGTACTTTTTGGCAAACGCACCTTAATTTATGTGACTGACAGGTTTGATTTTGGTAACGTCAATATAAGGTTGTGAATTTAATATAATATCGAGATGTTTTGAGACGTACGAAAATTAGATGCAGCGTTAAGAGTTAAATTTTATAATGCTAGCAAAACACTAACGCAGTTGAAAGGTGAAAAGCGATGTAAAGGAAGCATAGAATGCAAAGAGCATGATAAGACTACATAAGTTAGAACATAAGACATTTATATAAAAGTTTTCCGTTGCAGTGGAAAAGTTGTTTTTAATTATCTCCAGTGTGCAGTCCATCTTTGTGTATAATTTTATTGTGCTAATATATCCTAGTGAAGAGGGATTTGAGCTGTAAGAATTGACCGAGTTTTCCGACATCAAGGGCACTTTTCAATGAATTCCGGGGCTGCAGTCAGCTGAAATTTGTGACCAACGTGTAGAGCAGACCTTCTTTAGGGCGTACGTTCAGAGATTTGGAGCAGAAAGCCATCACCAGATTTGTTAGAGCCTTCACTTTGCGAGCCAGTATTGAAGCTCCACTTATGAGGTAAATTCCAACAGGAAAACATCCGGAGGCCCATTAGCTTTGGCCTGCTCCAAGAATAGACAATTTACAAGGTCCATAGAGACTTCTCCAGCCGCAGGGTCGTTCCAGGAGATTTTTTATTTCGATAGCGTCCTTTGATTGTGCGATTGGAAGCGGAATTTGCAGGAAATCAAACAATTGCCAAAGTCGGCGTCCTTTTGACGTCATAAAAAACAGATAAGCCGTATTACGTCATAATTTGCATTGCATATTTTACCTTACGCGAAATTCCTTGATTGTTGGTAGTTTGAGTTCAAATTAAGCTAATCATTCATTTCTGTTTACGCTGTCAAGTTATAGGTTAAACTGGAGGGATAGTAAAAAACACCAAACCATGTATAATATTTAATGACAAACAAGACGCAAGTTTGTTACAACAATATGTTTCGACTAGAACGTCATCATCAGGCTATTGATGTAGAGAAGTGGTAAATTATTCAGGTGAAAGCATATCATAAAAGAAATGCGTGTTGGGCCTTGAAGAGGAGCAATTTATACCATGGGCGGACAAAACCACATGGCAGTCGAATGACCTTCGCGGCCAAGACGACCAAGATACATGGGGAATATAATACACAACAAATTAATTTAAAGCCTAGACCTTGTTCATTAACAAAGAAATTAATGTAAAACAAAAGTAAAGCTGGCACAATCCCTGACGCGGAAAGTGACAGTCACTTTCTGGATAGGTTAAACCATGGTGCATAGAATACAAGGTGTAACGTTCCGCAGAATGGATGCATTCTGGACGGATCCTCAAATTCAACCAATAAGAGATGCACCCACAAAGGGCACGAATGGTAGTACAGAAGTGTATTGGTGAAGACGCTGCCTATGTCAAATTCGAGGTTAGGTTTTGCTTCAGTTTGTGGCGTTCTCCTTTTGAGGACTTCTTTTGGAAACCCTTCTTGAGGTCCCCGAGTGATACCGAAGGCTCCTTCCGTGGCTGCCGGATAATATGTTCCGTGCGAGCAAATCTGCTCCCTGGTTAACCGACGAAGATGACCCCCAGCTATCGCCTTGAGCTTGGCAAGGATGAAACTCCTCGCCTACAATAGAGAGCGAAGGTAGAAGTTCCTGTGTAACCTCCTTCATCGACACGTTTACCTGCTGTTTATCGAACCCTCCTTCTACGCTTGCTGCAGCCTGGAGAACTATCGCAAGGTCGGTTGTTATTTATTCTGATTTCGGCCACTCGAACTTCGGAATCCGTTTTAATGCTTTCTTGTGATTGTGCTACGGTGTACCCAGCGAATATTAGATTGCTCGTATTATGTATTTTAAGCGTGTTTTTCACCCATTTAAAGTAGTTGATATCATTTATTTCACCACAGTTATCTTGTAATGAATCTACTGCGGTAGTCCATTTTCATTGGTTTTTTAGGTTAAAAGTTATTAGGATGGTTGCGTCTCACGCTCCGTCCAAGTGATTATATTATCGAACTTTGTACGGCATTTGCATGATAAAATTTTATCCGTTCTCGATCGTCACGTGACGATAGTGACATAGCTTTAGGTTGTATCCAGCCTCAGGATAAACCCCGCATTTGCAAGTAATTTCGTGTAAGATTAGCTTGCGATATTTTGACAAGGATTGGAAATTTACCTTAGTCACATATCGGTTCGTAGAGCGCTATTATAGGAAACAAGATCTTGGATTCCGTGTGGGCGTTATTGCAAATTAAGGCAAAAATTAAGACTGCTCTTGCATAGTGGGTAATTGGTCGAATTCAACTAATCAATCCAAATTTTAAACTGTAATAAATGTGTCATAGCCATGAAGCTATCGACCGCCTTCTTTTAGTAGTGCATTTGGCCACGTCAAAACGTCAATTTGTAATTCTCTTAGACATATTCACTTACAATAATCCATTAATGTACATTAACCTATTTAACTGACTTACGCCCTCATGTCAACTACGCTTTGATGATTATTTAAATTATGTGCCAATATTTTGGTGAGGTTGAATAAGACGCTTTATTACTGTGATATAAATTTGCGATATGCTGATTTGGTTTGCCGTATATTTTGTGTGTGTGCATTTTAATTGTGTTCGTATTTCTGTTTGTTGAAATTATACTGCCTTGACATCTTTGCCTGAGTATCTGATTTATGCCTTTGCAGTTTCTCTTTTATTTTTAGGTTTGGTTAGTAGCGCCTTCTGTAGTGTACCTTTTGATTAGCAAAGTGCTGGGTTACTTGCTACTTGGCGTCCATATTTTTATTTTTCAGCTGAAGCTTTTGAGTCTTTTGTTTTACCCATGATCAGCTCCGGCTGAGAAGTCGGTTGCTTTTGATTACTTCTTTTACAGTCTCCGTAACGGTTACAAATTACCGCGTGGCGCAGTGGCAAGCGCGTTAGGAATTCAGTTCGAA
This sequence comes from Agriotes lineatus, assembly GCA_940337035.1. Taxonomy (NCBI): domain Eukaryota; kingdom Metazoa; phylum Arthropoda; class Insecta; order Coleoptera; family Elateridae; genus Agriotes; species Agriotes lineatus. Next base: position 22,828 of record CALNHX010004226.1, on the reverse strand, counting down.
TCCATGGACAGGCGGGTTTTTTTGCAGTCCATTGGATCGGTATCGGGCTCGGTGACCATTCGCCGTTGGGATAGAATTAACAACGTTCTTCCCGGAAGACTGCTCTATGGGAAAGAGTAACCTGACCACACACAACACATGCTACATACAATATACACATGCTGTGACCTGTAATTGGTTTCATGTAACTGTTGGTCGCAGCTTAAATTAAAAAACTAAAAATAAAATAATGATATCAGATTACAATTAACAAGGTAGAACAGATAAAATCCATATAACAACAACAAATACTTTAGTAATGGCATAAGATCAGGTTACAATTAGTATGAATGTTCTTACTGCCTAGTGTAGGCAATAGAAAATGCGAATAGAAGCTTCTACAGAATGCCGTCTTTTAGAAAAGATGTATAGCCGTATACTGTAGACGGATTTTAATATTAATTATTCAAATATATTGTCATGTATAGTAGGCAACACATGCTACATTCAGTTTAATTTTAAGGGGAGCGCGATTTGCTAAGTCGGTTTGAACCCGGGACCGCTGATCGCTGTGATTACTAGTCTGTCACTCTTACCACTAGGCCACCAGCGAGGTTATATATTTTAGTTATAAACTTATATATTGAGATGGCCCCTTATTTGTTTATTAATTCGCTTTTGGGGTTGTTTATGAAATTAATTTAGACTGATTAAAATACGCTGTCTTGTATTTTTATTTACTTGATCCAAAATAAATGGTAGTATGCCCTTTAAGTATTTTATTTATCTGCAATTTATTATCAAAACGCTAGCTCAGTGGAACAATTAACTCTATTCCCAGGGGTGAATTCCTAATAGATAGTAATTTTTACTTGATCTGGTGCGGCACTGTACACCTTAATTAGTTTCAATATACAGTAGTTATTGTATGCAGTATGTCAAAACCTACAAAATGGTTCGTATCGTGCAGTCAGCGTTGTTGACTTTAAAATAATAAAAATTGTGAACACTTTGGCTTTGGCGGTTATTATTATCATTTGTTTCAGGCATTAATTTGTTACATGACCTCAGAAGGGACGCCGACTAAATCTCGTAATTGTTTTATCTTCGCCTAACCTCAAATTTGGGCAAATGCCTATAATTTGAATTGCGCCTTCACTGGATGCTAGGATATGCTTGAATCTTGATAAGCAAGGTCTGGTCTCGTATGCACACAAACGACCCTAACACTAATTCTTTTAGGTTAAAACAGTACCTTAAAATTTGGTGTGTTCTTCGCAATGTTCGGAAAGGGGCCCCAGCTGGTATCTTTCTCTGGAAATTCAATATCGGAATCCTGATGTGATCGGCTGGCAATGATCGTCGGAGGTGCTCTCGGTGAAAATTTAATTTTATGTTGCGGAAAATCCCACAAACGTGTCCAATAAACTTCAACACTTGGTCAATACAATGATACACTTTTTAGCTCGAAATATTTTAATTTATTATATAAAAACTTTAGTTGAAGTGGAGCACAAAACTACATGTCAAGCTTAATTTAATTATTAATTTGTTCCCTTTATTTCCGTTATTAAAAACAAAATCTAATCTATTACTATGGTTACCTATGGGTTTGATCAAATTAAATACATTATGGAAATGAATTTGATTACAAATTATATTTACAAATTTCTTATAACTAAAATATTGTTTATTTCTTAATTTTAAAAGGTCTTTTTGCGCCACTAACACGTTTTATTATTTACTCTGCTCTACGTCACTCGCGTTAATTGCACTGATTATTTTATAGAGTTCATTTCTTAATAATTGCTTTTCCCTCTCCTTCTGTCTGCTTTTCACTTGCTTTTTTATATCTTGCTGCCTGATTTCTTATTTGCTCTTTGCAACGTATTGTTATTTTCTTCTGTCTTCCTATACCTTTTTTAGATTGCTCACAATTTCCCTGCTGAGCTATATTGAAATCTACGCTTCATTGACATGCACTTTGCAAACCTTTTTGTGACTATTCATTTCTTTCGGCTCGGCCATTCATTCTGCACAAACTTAATATTTAATTAATTTGAACGTCAACTTCAACCCTGTGAAAAACAAGCTTTGCCCTTTGCTTTCTTTACTCAATTCAATTATTAATACTGGCATCTCTTTTCCAATGCATTTACTGATTGAAATTTAAGCTTAGTATTGCAGTTACATAAAACACCCCAACTCTGTGTTTATTGACTTGTTTCTTAAGTTGTACTGTTAGCAGAATCGGGTCGTGGGCCTAAGACCATCACAATATATCTTACCGCTGTATGCGCAGTAGACTATTTTTGTAATTCTCTGAGTAGTAGTGGCATCCAAATGGGCTTTGGTTCTGCTCTAGCCTGGCTAATTGGATAATTACTACCAGCGCTATGTATGTAGCTTGTTTCAGCTTCCTACGGAACCTGTTTTCCCCGGGGGAGGCACGAGTTTACGTAGAAAAACGTACAATATCAGTCCTTCTCAGGACTAACCAGAGACACCTGAAGACGCGAGTAGATCAAAACTGCGAAACGTCGTGTGATATACACTCTAGACAGTGGAAAAAGTCCGATAAAACATATCATAAACCATTTAACGACTGATAAATAATTCGGTACCTAAAATAAAGGAGAATTCAAATTTAGCACTCATTTTTAGGAGGGTTTTTTATAGAATCTGTTTTTAAACGTAGTTTAGAATATATTTTATTTTTAGCAATCAGTTATCTACTCCTGTTTAATACAGCCAAAATGTGTGCATGTGTGCCCTTGCTGGTTTACGTGTCTCGCCCTGACGGGCTCGACCGTGATGTACTAGCTAGACCATAAATGCTTAACTTCCGGCCTAATATCGTAAATAACTATTTTCGTCAAAAACGCCTTCAAGCTTAATTTGTAGGTAGGTGAGGTAGCACCGAATATCTTTAACCCACATTTAATTTGTTAATAAATTTGTATAATTTCTTCCTACTAGAGCGCTAATTTATGGTACTTTTTTTTCAGATCTTCCACAATATTTTTTCCAATAAATAATCGGTAGTTGTCTGTTATAAATTGCACAGTAATAAAGTCTGATTTTTGTTTGTACAACACATTTATATTGCTGCAATAGTTTTGAACCTTCATAGATTTTTGAAGTTCAGAAAATTTTCCTGGATATGGTACATAACATCACTATTAAATCTTTCTGTTATTTTTAAAATGTGTTATTTAAACATTGTTACTTTATGTTTATGCTGAAATAAATAACTGATTTAACATCATTAATATTTATTTAAAACAAATGTATAAAAAATCGGTTATTATTGACCCCTATTAATGAACGATTTTTCTTTTAATAAAAGGCTTTTAGTTTTAAGTAATCAAGTATACTATTAACAACGAAACTTTAAGTGTAACATTTTTGTATTCATAAATTAGGAACTATTTCATAGCCTTACTAGATGAAAATAATTTTTGTTCATATTAAGTATATATTAGTATATCAGAACTTGTTCCTATATACAGTCCGTTTTACTTATTTTGCTTCGCGTTCTAACAATTTCATCATGAATTGAAATGCCTCAAAATGAGACTGTTATTTTACACGACTTGCAACTTAGGGTAAATACTTAATACAACACAAAGCGTTGGTGGGGTAAAAATGTATGAGTGATAACTCATTTCTTTGTATTAGAACGAACATTTACAAATTCTTGCATGAGTTCATAAAAATAGTAAGGCAAGGAAAGAATAGACCCCACCTTTTTGTACGACACTGGAAACGCACCCTTCAACAAACTGGAACCGGACGCCTTTGTGCTGCGCCGAAGGAGTTTACAAGATGGCGGTCTTAGCTTCTCTCGTTCACTGACAGCTTTCAACTATTTCACCACAAAAGTGCAAAACAGCTACCATAACGCTTCAAATAAAACGCCGTTGATTTTCCACCTTCGTTTTATTAACACTTAAGTATTTATTTATTTATTTATTTAATTCGCACTCAGCCAACAGCCGTTAGGCCAATTATAGGCGTCGCTGTGCAGTTATGAGGACTTCCAACCCCACTAACGACTGTCATGATGTTGTTATGACCGCCGGGACCAACTTTTTTCCGTGATAGCCGTACCACGAGGCCCCGAGAGATGCAGCCGTGGAACTCCCATCCAAGTTCTGACCAGAGACAGCGTTGCTTAACTCTGCTGATCGAACGTGGACGCTTGTTCAAGCTACACCACTCGGGACCTTTGAATCAAATCATAAATTTACAATAACTTAGTAAAATGGCGGGTACAAAATTTACGTCATGTTTGAAATACGCAATAATTTGAATGCTTCAAGCTTTCCGACTTCGTTCTTATTTGTAATGGTTGATAAAACAAAAGACTATCGTAAAAATGCATCAACTTGGTTTGCTATTAACATAGCACGCCATCTCAACTAAATTCCAATTTTTTTAAAACAAATGCCTAACAAAATTTATAAGTCTGCTTACAACTTACAATAATTACATAAAATACATACATTTTATCTTAAATCTAACCACAGATTCATTTTCAGTGCAGCTCGAAGCTTATATGTGTCCAATTTCACGTCGATCCAAAGTGGTGTCATGGATTGGTTAATTTTCAATACCTAGGGCCTTCCCCTTCATAAATCCCAGACTCGAAGCCAAAATACTGCCTACCTAGGCCCAGAGTACATGTAGCAATGTGATTTCTGATAGGGATCAAAGTTTATCAGAAACCTAACCACCTTCCCAAACCTGACAAGTACGTTTCACATTTTAGCACTAAGCGCTAAGTTTACAGTATTTACATGCATTCTGTAGCATCTCAAAGAACCTCCATTCACTCATTCTGCTGCGAGCATGATTTCCAGTACAAGAACAACTCTTTGCAATTCGTCTCATAACTAAATTTGTATGATGATGCCAGTTCGAACAGATGCTTTGCATATTTTGCACTTATGACTGCAATTCCACCTTTTTGCTTACTTGTAGTGTTTGTTTGAGATCAAACTAATTTTTTCCTTGCTTCGGGCAACGACTTCAAAACTGCAGGCAGCAATCGAGCCTCAAAATCAGCTGACATCAGTTCGAAGTCAACGACCCAACACCAAATGCCTTTTCGGATCACAAAAACCTAACAGCTAGTCAGGCACTTGTGTAACTAGTGCTATTGCTCAGTCTTATTGATCATAACGAATCACATCCGTATGTTCTCATATAGTTTAAATTGCACATTTAGTTTATAATTTGCACGTAAATAACTTTTTACCAACTTGCCAATTATGTTACAATAGTCCCTATCCGGATGTTTCTTTAATGTGTTTGTGCGAAACGAGTATTTCAGGCGAAATTAACCTGGATTTGTAAAATCTAACCCTACTTTTATTCGGACGAAGCTGAAATCTCACGATTTTACCGTAATGCTGCATAACGCACCTTACATTATCTGCTTTAGATGATCTACTTATAAGAGTTTCTTTTATGTGCAAACTTTGCTTCCTTTTTAATACTATGCCTGTTTAAAAATGATATTTGCGTAAGGCATATTTGCTTTGCATGAATATCAGCTTTAGGTAATGCCAGCAACGTTCATGGGCAAACAAATTTATTATGTTAAAATTTACTTTATAATGCCAACTTTCACATGGGACAATATCATCTATATATTATTAAAATCTCTATCAGCTGGTTATGTCCTTATTATTTAATTATTTTTTTATCTCTTTACAATGTAGTATCTTTTTTTATTTTTCTTGGTTGTGGTTTGCCAATTAAAGCTTGTTAAAATCATAGATTCCCCTGAACCCAAAAAACATATTTTTGTTCATTGGTCTGTCTTTCTGTGTGTCTGCCTGCCTGTGTGTGAACAGAACATCTCAAAAACGAAAAGAGGTATGACGTTTAAACTTCATATATAGTGTGTCCAAAATAAGAAGGGCCAGTATGGGGATCTCGGTAATTGTTAGAGATACAAGTTTGGTTAAATGTGAAAAAGTTGCACAATTAAAGGACAAACGAAGTAAAGTCTAGAAACCCTTGATATGATTGTTAGTTTCTGAATTATCTCAAAAAAGTCGAATTTTTAGATTGCGAAACTGATTAAACGTCGTTATAGCAACTTCTAGTGGACTTAATGATTACGTTATCAAATTTTTTATCCGAAGTTTCGTCTACGAGAAACCATCATCAACTTCATTTTTTTAAATACGCTCCTGATTTTTTGATGCGAAATTTGTAAAGCCTTTTTTATTCTGAAATTGACAATGAACCACATATTATAGTTTAATTACGTTTCGAGTCTTAGCTACGAGTAAATTATTACTTTTATTTATTTCTCAGTTAAAACAAAAATAAACAAAGTTTGTTTTTTAAGGTGCACTCCCTGTATATATTTCTCGGAACTTTTCTCGGTTTTGTGTCAGCTAGACATATAATATGCATGCAAAATATCTTCTTCCTTCGACAAATAGTTTTTGAGTTATACCGCCAACAGGCAGACAGACAGACGGAATTGAAAAAACCTGTTTTTTGTCATCCAGGGACTTTGAAACGTGAAGATCTGCAGAATCTCGGAAGGTGATTTTTTCGAGATTACAATACTTCCTTTGTCCTTTAGACGAAAAATAAAAATTAAAGTAATTACTGCATTTTAAATGTGTGTAACTTCTTTTTAACTCAGTATATTTGGTTGGCATATTGGCGCCATTGTCATCGCACTGAGCTCTAAAGTTTTGAATATCGATATTGTCGGTCTGTAATTTTTCAAAATTTCTTGAGCTAGTTCTCCGACTTTTTGTTTTGATTCAATAAAAATTAGAAACCTTTTTTTAATTGAACAAACTTCTTTTTCTGTGATATTGACATTCATATTTGTTTTTTTTGTGAGCTGTATTTGAACTACAACCAAAATAAATTGAAAAGTACTTTGCTTCGTGAATTTCTATCGAAATAATTTTTTTGTTTCATTGGAGAGAAGTGTAATTACTTCCCTTTCAATATTATTTGAGAATTAAGGTATGCCTTCCTCTATGGCTTTCGTCTTCGACATGACAACGTGTCTCTGAGACACGTTTTGAAATGAACTTAATAGTGTTTTGTGGGTTTGTGTCTTTACTTTTAACATAATTCGACGACTCTCTTAATGGCAGATTGAAGTTGGGTCTGAGTAAGGCCCTTTACAGATTTTTTAATATACTATTGCGGATTATTTGCGCCGCCATTTCATTTTGCGATCTGTAGTATTTATTTCGTACTGTTACGCATCTTTTCACTCTGATGTTTTTGGCTGTTGTTTGTATTTCGCGCGCTAACACCACGCTTATATTTCTTGGCCTTGCGTTCTAAGAACGACAAGATGTCGGTTTAGCGGATAGAAATTTCGGAGGATTTTTGGGCTGTCGTTGGTTTCGGTGTTGTAATGTGAGCCTACACACTTGAAGTGGTTTATATGTCCCCGAATTTAATTATGCGAGAAGTTTAATTTCCACGCCGTTGCCGGAATTTTTACGCTACCACGTGTTTTCGCACATGTCTGGGATTTGTCCAGGGTGACTATAAAGTTTGCTTCGAAATGTATTGTATTTCTTGTATGTTATCGCAGACCTTTTTCCTCCCTTACAGCAGCCAGTGCCGGAGCGCCGATCTGAGGCTTTATTTACAACCGGTTATCGCTTCCACAGCAGGACACTTCATGCGATTTTAGGCTGGTAGTTTTGGATCTTTGGAGCCGTTTTGATCCCTGCTGCGAGCGCTATTAGAGCACAGGGAAGGACTCTACACGGAGGTCTTCCTCCAGGTCTAAATTATCCCTGCCGTCGTGTTGCGAATTCCCCGAGCCACCAGCTTTCGGCCGCACAAATTTGGGCCAAACGATTTTGGAAATCGTGGCCTCGTCGGCATTGAGTTCACATCTGAAATAGTGCATTGCGTTTCCTTCGAAACCAAGCAACACCAGGAACTCCTGCTGTAATTTTTGCTTGCCCATCAATTTATTTTAATGTGTGCAATAATACTATTGCTAAACGTGTGTATGAAAATGTAAGTATAAGTTATCATCCATGTGTGAGGTACCTCATATTCTTTTTGCTAAATTATTAATCGTTACAAATAATTTGTGACAACTAAAGATTCTGATTTTGGAAATATATTGTGTACTATGATTCTTTTGAAATTATCTTGTGATTACGCTAGCTATGAGGGTTTAATTTAGTTACGGCTGCCTGTCTTATTTGAAGCTTTTCTTTCCGGAACGGTATTTGTGTATAAGTTATTTGAGTTTACGAATTATCGTTTGAACACTTGGGTGCACTCGCCGATTATGTGATAAAAAATTTGTTGGCGCGCTGGGCATTTAAATCTCTTGTTTTGTTCTACCGACTAATCTTTTAAAGACCTGTACGCTTTCTTCGACTGAGCTGGCGGCTGGAAATTACACCCGAGTGTACATAAGTAAATACCGAGTGTTTCACTTAAGGTGCGAATATAGGGAAATAGCATGGAAAATCGTATATATGCAGATTCCTGCTTGAATTGATAGGATTGATCAATCGAAAGAGAGAAAAAATGCGCTTAATTCGATACTCCTTTACTTGAATTTGTTGTTTAAGATAGAACTAGCTTAAAAACTGTAATAAATATTTTGCATTTTATTCACAAAAAACAGACCAGTGTGATCAAGTGTGTTTATGCCAAAATAAACGTTATTTTCTGTCAGTTATCAATTCACGTATTTAACTAATTACTATGAATAATAGTGTTGAATATTCTAATGAAGAAAAGGAATTTATTATCAAAACATTTTACAGTGGCGTCAGTTTATGCACAGTTCGTGATTTATTCTCGGTTAAATTTAAATTTAAGATTTCATCTGTATCAACAATTCTCAAATTTGTGAAAAAAATTGACATATAACATGTTATATGTTGTTTTCTGAATGTTATTTTTATTTTTTATATGTTATTTGTTCTTTGGTAGTATCAAATTAAGTACATTTTGTCCTCTTGCTATTGATGCCACTATCAATTCTATCAATTCAAGGGGCAAGCAGGAATCTGCATATATACCATTTTCCATGTTATTTCCCGATGTTCGTACCTTAAGTGAAACACTCGGTATTGTATAAAAAGTCAAAGAAGGTACCAATTGACTAAGTTTTGGTAAAGGGAAAATAAGGAAGAGTTGTACATATTAATAATTTGTTGCACCACCCCGGCATCTCACACATACATTTACCCTTCTATGTATACTGCAAATAATGCCACCAAGTGAATCTTGTGATAATTCATTCCGGGCAACTTGGAGGTAATGTCGTAGTTCTGCAACCGTACTTGGAGGTTCTGGTACAGTAGACATCTTCCGTTTCATCATGTACCAGTCATGTTCAATAGGCGACATATCTGGAGATGTAGCAGACCACAGGAAAAGGTTGACTTTTATAACTCTTATTTGTGTTTTTAAACCAAAATTTAATCAGTTATCTTGTTTGACTTCCTAAACAATATATTTAAAATTCAAAGCAATTCCCGCCTTTTAGATGGGTGTAACGTTTATTTTTTGAAATACAGGATATAAAGGGATACAAACCCGAATAATCGAAGTGAAGAAATTTGTTTATTTTTTTCTTTATTGTTCACACTCATTAAAATTGGCTGAAACTTACGCTGCTAGCATGTCACTAAATATAATAACAATTTCAGCTACTGTTTAAAATGTATTTGCATTTTTTTGTCTTTTAAATGTGGAAAAAACTTGTCGTATTTAACAGTGTCTTTGAAGAAGCATTGTGATACTCGATGGTCATAAAAAGAAACTACATCAATGTTGATCAAACAGTTGCCAGTGGTTCTATAAGCTTTAGAAACATTTTTACAACTTAAAGAAAAATGAGGAAACTTACTCTGGAGCAAAAAATAAATAAAAAATTTATTTTACCGGCACTTTGGTTGTGTAGACTCACATCTCGAACCAAATTGACAAGGTTAATATTATTCTATATAAAAAGACGATTACTGTTTCTATCAATAGTGAGTTAATTAAAAGTTCAATAATAGATACAATAAGAAAAAAGATGGGGCGGAACATGAAGTTTTGCACCTCGGCGGCAGGTGAGCTAGAGACGGCCCTGTGTATAAGTGCGCGAATACTTAAAATAAATGCTTATTTTACAATATATTATATTTTTCTTTGTTTAAACTATGTACGAATATATTTGTCTGCAGCGCTGGCGCCAAAAATTCTAAAGCCGGTCCTGATGTTTGGCTAATATTAAAATTTATGTACCCATGACTGAATACAGAAACAATTTTGTAGTATTTTATTGAAATAAATATAATTTATTACAGTAGGTTTTATGTAGATGCCAGTAATTTACACCTTTTTTTGGAGTACCAGCAAAAATTGTAATTTGCTCTAACATTCTAATTTATGTTGTATAATTTACTGGACTTTATTTAGCTTTCAGTCTTAAAATTTTCATATTGTTTTAAAAAATTGGGTGAAACTATTTTTTAACCTTGGTTTTAATTCAAGAATCGTTACGGTTACGCATTTGGGAATTTATTTGCTACCTTGTAAGTGGCGCCAAATTGGTCTCTAACGGGAAGTAGACCAACTACACTCGCCTCTGCTACTGGAGTTAATAACAGTTCCCTGTAATAAACTTGTCTGTAAGACAGTGCTGACTCTATTGTTGAAAATTGCAAATTCTAAGTTTTCAGATAATTTTGAATACGACCATTAAATGTTAACAGCAGTAGGAAGTTGCACTCGAATGTAATATTCCGACTGAATCCTCCAAAGACAAGTACATAAATGAGCTTGATTTTTTTCAATTTCAATTTTTAATATCAAAATTTAATTTGTTTTATTTTAAATTCTTCCATTCAAACAAACACAAGTATCATTATCCCCTTGCAAGCGGATATCGCGAGTAATCGCCATCTGGGCTCATTTGCGCAGCTAATGCAAACAAGAGCTGCCGAACAATAAAAATCCAAAAACCGTTAGCGATGACCATTAAAAAAAGCCATTGAAAGCGGCGATTGCCAACTGCGACCTTAGGGCCCCGTGCTATGGGGCCCATCGCAACTTTCTCAGAGTGGTCATGCCGGTATGCAAATTAAGGGTCAGCATTTTTAATTCCTAACCCTTCTTTAAGTTTGGTCAAACCGGTTAAGGGTTGATTTTTATATTTAGGGGTCATCGTCGCATCTTGGGGCCGCAGATGCTGGTGCATTGTTCGGGCAGTTTGCAGGCCTGTCGGGAGGGAACTGGTAAAAGGCGAATTTTAGAAAGTGTGTCTGTCTAGGATTTGATTGGAATATTTCATTCACATGGATTTAGTGGAACATGTCTTTGTTGGATTGTTGGATTTTTGAAAAAAGAAGATCAACCACTACTCAACCATCTTGAGGTTTTACAGCAAATTTAATTTTTTTTTTAATTCGTAAAATAAAATACAAATAGTAATTACGCATTTTTCGATTTAAAATTTTTGAGGATATATTCATTTTTGTGTCTTGTGATTCAGAAAAAAAATGGTTTTTGAAGTGGATGTCTGTGAGTCTGAGTTTCTCAGTTTGTCAGTCTGTGAGTCTGCCTGCCTGTGTCCTCTCTACAGTTCAGACGATTTAATCGATCGGTCTCAAAATCTAAATCTTCTTTTTTAATTTAAATTTGGAGATCCCAGTGATTTTTGGTTAAAATTGTGTAACCAGAAGTGGTACTTTACTCTTATTTTTTTCCTTTTTCTGGAAAAAATTTATAGTTGTTTGAAATTTCATAGAAAAATATATGAAGCAATAAAACCTTATAGTTTTCTTCACGAATTTTATTGTAATAATGTACGTAGCAATATGTTTCGAAACCAAACTGGTTTCATCATCAGGCTATAATGATAATCTACAACGGTATAGTGTTAACAATGATATATATATATAATAAAGGATACCACTTACGAATAAAATTAATCGAAGCACATGGTAAAAGTAAGGTTACAATTTAAAAAAGTAGAAAAATGTGATTGAAAATGCTTAAAAACACAAACGACATGGAGAAGTAGCTAATTAACTAAATTAACCAGCAAACAATATTGTAAAAATGATTGTACTGTTTAAAACACAATAAATAAAATTTAAAAAGTTACCAACTGAACAGTATTGAAGATGGCTCAACTCAAGATGAAGTTAATTATAATAAGTAACTCAACCTAAAACTCGTAAAGTCACTAGATTCAGTGACGATGAAATTACCAAAGAAGTTCAATAAATTAAAAGACAAAAAAGCTAAAGACCAAGTAAGAGATGAAATCAGCAACAAAATTACCAAATCATTTTATATTCAAGAAAATATAATTTGTATCAGCCGGGGTCGGTAGCTCAGTGGTAACCATCCTGACTGCTGATCGGGTCGCGATTTCGATTTCCGGTCCCGGTGAGGTTTTCAAAAAATAAAAAATGCAGATGAAAGCTGCTACAGAATGCCATCATTCGGAAGTGATGTAAAGGCGTGGGTCCCATGTTACTACGATGTGTAGCATGTAAAAGATTCCTTGCTAGGGTTGGAACTCCTTAGTTTCGGCAAAATTCTAAGTAGGACTTTGACCATATGACCAAAGCAGTCGGTGTCTAAGGTACCTGGTACTTTGCATGCCTAGACCTTGTCCATTAACAAACAAACAAACAATAATTAGTATCAAAATCTATGATTTAATTGAGTCTGGATTCATTATTATTGGACATGATTTAAAAAATTTCAAGTAAATTCAACAAAATATCTTTATTAGCTGTATACAAAATGGTATGCTCTTTATTATGATTTCATTTATTTGGCCAATGGCGCAACATACATAATATAAATCAGTAATAAACAGGTGGGATAACATGTAAAAGAAAAAAAAAACACCTATGAACGCACGTAAACATAAAATTACGTCAAATTGGCATAGAAATAAAGTTTATTAGGATCAAAGCTGTGGTTCGACCGCAAAATGTGATTAGCAAAAGCAGATTTTTTGGGTTAATCGATAGCAAGTTTGTTGTTTCTAATACAAGCGAAATGTTCTTTAATTTTTTTTGAAAGAACGCCCAGTTTGACCAATATAACACAGTAGCACGTTCTACAGTCGAGACTGTAGACATCAGATACTTTTATTAAAGGGGTGGGATCTTTATTGAAAACTAATAATTTCTGAAGGGAATTTGTAGTAGAAATAGAAATTTAAAAATTATATTTGCTTAAAATATTTTTTTTCTACGACCACTACTAAAAGTAGGCATTTTGGCGGTAGATTTGTTCACTAAAAATGACGTTTTATAAACTAGCGTGTTAAAAGTGAAATCAGCTGTTTAATTTTAGCCCATGTGCTAAAAGTAAACAGCTGGTGTCGAATTTAGAATTTCGAACTGGAAGTGAGGTTATAAAGTTATTCTAGTTACTTATTTCGTTAGAGGTAAAGTGTTTTTTAGTATAATAAAATACAAGTTGCAGAAACCATCTATTCAAGCGCGAATTTGAAATTCCGAAACAAGCCGCGTAGCGGCGAGTTGGGGAACAAATGAGTGCTTGAAGGACCTTCTGTAACGACTGTTTTATAATATTTTTCTATTTTGCCGTTTTATACCATTTTATAAATAAACATGTTTTTTATTTTGAGGTTATATGACGTAATTTCATAGCGACTTATTCTAACACTCAAATGACGTCATTTGGGTGCTGGAATGGAGTTATTCTAAACGCAAAATAGAAAAAAAATAAAGTACAATATGTACATTTATAATTACCTTTGATAACTGACTTTGACAGCTGCAGAAATATTTACCTGCGCGTCAATACCATCTCTTTAATATGACATAAATTATAACTGTCATGAATGCAAACCTTTGTTAAATCGACATTTATGAATTAATAACAGTAAATTTAAGGCCGTAGAAAAAATATTGTGTTCAAACTCGTGCTAAAAATGTTTATGCCCGAGACATGTTATGAAACTCAGCCGTCGGTCGGCTTCGTTTCATAATTTTTATGTCTCGTGCATAAACGTCCACTTTTAGCACTTGTTGCACAAATAGCTATTATGGAAAAAAAATTGTACCATAACAAGGAATTGAATGAAAAATCTTAGTATCGGAATTATTAATAGGGGTTCATTTTTTTGAAAATTTTATTCAGTGTTTATAATAAATAGGTAAACATATTTTGTGCAATTTTCTACAACTTTTGTTTAAAACGTTTCTTTGAAAAAAGTACAGTTTTTGTAAAAATCGCAAAATTCCATGTTAGTCCAAATTCACAAATTAATAATGGGAATAATTGTCGATAACTTTTGTATAATTTTCGAAAAGAATGCAAAGTTAGATTTTTACGAAAAATGTGTTAATGCAAAAATAATGGAAATATTTTTTAAAAATTGTTATGTATTACCTAATTATCTATAACTTTTGTCAAAAAAGTTTTTTTTGTTAGTAGGTATAGCTGAAAAATCGTAAAATTTATATTTTACAAGCAGTAACTAGTAACTAGCTCTGCTAGTGTCATCAGTTTGTTTAAAAAATATAAAAAAAAATCGAAAATAAATATACTGCAAACATACTCGTACAAACAATTCGAAAACAGAAAACATTATTTTTTCAGACAGCGATTCGAAAATAACAAGGCTATGTGCTTTAACATATTTTATTTTATTTTATTCCGCACTCCGCCAACAGCCGTTAGGCCAGCTATAGGCGTCACTGTACATTTTACGGGGACTTCCAACCCCACTAACGACTGTCATGATATTATTATGACAACCGGGACCAACTTTTGTCCGTGGCAGCCGTACCACTAGGTGCCGGGAGAAGCAGCCGTGGGACTTCCATCCAAGTTCTGATCAGAGAGAGCGTTGCTTAACTCTGCTGATCGAAGGTGGACTCTTGTTCAAGCTACACCACCCGGGACCTATGTCCTATTTTAATCTAATAAGTTTTGGAACACGTTTTGTTTGTATTTGGCGTATCCTCGTATATGATCTGTCCAAAGGGCGTGTTTTGGTGTAACATGTATTTGCCTTTAGAGATTATTGTTAACAATAAACATGCTAGATGGTTTACATTTGTTATATTTACGAGTTTCTTGGTTTTTGCACATTTACTTAGTAGGTATGTAAATAGCGTTTAAAACAAATCGCCTGATAGTCCTGAACATTCAAAATATATTGTTATGATGTGTGTATGATTTGATATTATTATTAGATTTTTATTTAAATATGATTTAATGTATAATTATAGGCAATACATTTGCTATTAAAATAATTATTGTGGTTTTTATAATTTTTAAAAGTAATTGCTTTAGCCACCGCTTGGTTATCCAATGGGACCTCTACAAAATTAGATATTTCAACTGACGGGCGAAACTTTACAAACATGGCGCTTCAAGCTCACAATTTATCAAAAGAAGTTGTCCTCGTATTAATAATTACGTCAGTGATTACGTTAGAGTGCTTTCCCTACGCGATTTAACAAACGTAAGTAAATCGACGCCACAGCAAAACAGTCACGATGAGTTTTTTTCGGAAATATGCACAAACCGACGACACTAAATTCAATTTTTAGGACAACTTTCTAACCGTATTTGGTTTTCCTGATGCAAAATAGGACACCATGCGTCCCCACAGCAAGTCCCACGACGCACAGGGGTTCCTCTTTCTCTCCGTTGGCCTGCTGTAACAAGTCAGATATCTCTTCGGACGCCGCTTCCATTTTGCCTCATTCCAAAACTGCTTACAACTCCGTCTTTGCCCTTGTCCTAGGGCTCCGCACTGCTCGGCAATAGTGTCGCTGTCTTCTTTTCGCTTCCAGGGCTATGCTCCAAAAACTACCACAGGAACACCTGCTACCACTGGATGTACTATTCAATAACTTTTTAAAACTCCTGTGAAAGTACAACGAATCAAAGCAACCCTTCTACAGCCTATCCAAAAGACACTGCACTAATTATAAAACACTGAATTGGGGAAAATATGTATTTATTTGCTTTTAAATGGATTATTTGAGGGCGAAGCCAAAATAACATACCCCACAAATTGGTTTCACTTCCCACTTCTTTTTTGTTTTCATTCATCTTACTATGTTATGTATTATTTTTAAGCTTGCTCTGATTACATTTTATGTTTCAATCAAGGCTAATACTATTTTTAATACCGTTTTCACAAATTATTAACTCAAAGTCCATGCTATTCATACAATTTGCCAAAATTAAACTAGTAAATTTCTAAAATATTTTGTAAAATAATATTTGAAATGCTTTTAATGTTATTAATTGCTATCATAATTTTAGAGGCTTTAAAAGTGTGAATTAGCCTACAATGTAGTTGTATCCGAAAGAAAAATTGAAGATGTTTGTCCAAACCATCGCATCGGTATGAATTTTACCATCATAAACTGAATCGAGAAATATAGTTTTCATTTTAGAAATAATGCCGTTAACTTGTAACTATGCAACAGAACGCAATAGTTATCATCATCATCATCATCATCACGTAGCCTCTCTCGCCAACTCCACTTGAGGTTCACAACCTTTTCTACGACATCCACAACCCCAGTTCTTCGCCGTATTACTTCATTTGTTACCCTGTCTCTTAAAGTCAATCCCAACATAGAGCGCTCCATAGCGCGTTCGGCAACTTGAAGCTTTTTAACAGATTTTCTTGTAAGGGTAAGGGTTTCTGCTC
This sequence comes from Agriotes lineatus, assembly GCA_940337035.1. NCBI lineage: Eukaryota > Metazoa > Arthropoda > Insecta > Coleoptera > Elateridae > Agriotes > Agriotes lineatus. The sequence continues at coordinate 6,150 of CALNHX010004226.1, read as the reverse complement.
CATACGTCATGACAGGGAGTACACATTGGTTAAATACCTTTCTTTTAAGGCAGATTGGAATTTCTGATTTATAATAGTTATATTATGGGAATAAAAAGCTAAATCGTAGTTTTTTAATAAAAAATCCCCTGAAACCATATAAACCTTACAAGTGTGTGAACTAATTGAATTTTATTTTGGTTGCATGTGTTATACACATATTATTTTTACAACTGGTTACTGCCGTGGTATTAAGAGGTTTGTACTTAGCCTCGAATCGCATACTTCAAGTATTTATAAGATGTTCTGGCATTTTAATAATACTCGTATTTCGATAATGAACTATAAACTGGTGTTTAGGTTTCGAAGTCAGCAGACATTCTTAAGCATGTTTTTTGTAAATGCTGGAACGGGCCTGATTTGTCGCACCAGAGCTTTTCAATATTTGAACCTTCACCTATTCTAAATATATTTATATAAATATATATTCCTTAATTTAAACTTCATCTTTTAGTTGGCCAAGATATAAAGTCCATCTGCGAAATAGTGTTACCAGCTGTTTAAAGAAACTGTGCGTTATATTTGCTTAACAATGAAAAATACTAACCATTTTGCGGTTATTTATTTTTTTTTGTATACAAAAGTCGTAAACGTGCAAAATTTTCTTACTAAACGAAAACTGTACTGGGTGAATATGCTCTATCATATGCAACAAAAAAAATGGTGGTTAATTTTATCCGGGTTGTACGAACGTTCAAGGTGGACCCAACTTTGAACGTCAAAGAAGTGTCACTATAACAGAAATGGTTACCAAAATACACGATATGGTGTTGAAAGACAAACGACTCAAATTCAATGAAATATTTTAATCCAAGAATTTGACATGAAAGAGCTCTCCGCACGCTGGGTGCCGCGTTTGCTTACACCGTGTTCTAATGCAAGTTTGGCAAGAGTGTGTGGACTGTTTTAAGAAGAATGTAGCTGATTTTATCGGCGGACTTGTTACTAAGGATGAAAGATGGGTTCACTATTATACCCCAAAGATAAAATTGCAATCAAAACAATGGAGAGAACGTAGTTGTTAGGTTTAGAAAAAGCAATGGCCTTAAAATTAGCTGGGAAGGTGATGACATTGGTTTTCTGCAATGCAAAAGAAATTTTGATGTTCGATTACCTGCGATAAGAACACATGATAAATTGTCAATATTATGTTAACCTCTTGGACGAAATGCATCAAAATATTCAACAAAAAAAGTCAGATTTTTTATCTTTTACCAGGATAATGCAGGGCCTCACAATAGTGTTACTTCAATGGCTAAAGTCAACAAATTAGAGCACAATTTTCGTACGTACCCAGATTAGTTATCGTATTTGGCGTCCTCTGACTTCCACTTACCCCCTAAGCTCAAAATTGTCACTGTGAATGCCTATTTTGCAGACCTTAAGTGAAGCACCTTCCGTGATAGGATGAAAGCCTTAGAGCATCGCTTGACAAAATGTATTGAACGTTCAGAAGACTATGTCAAAAATTAAATATAATTTTCAAAACATGGAACTGGTCTTTCATTGTTAAGCTAACTAATTATCATTTCGCACTCTTACAAACCCGCTTGCATAAAGCTAATATGTAACTTTTGTGCTGTATTAATTAGGTTAATAATGCATTCTGCATTTGAAATTGCGCCCATGTGAATTCCCGCGCTTAGCACCAATCAACGCCGGATCTAACTAAAAATAAACCGGTAGAAGGCCGTTTCGTGGTGTTTTGTGGGAAGGTGCAGACATTAGTGGTTTATTAATGGCATCAGGCGGGTACCAGCTGAGGTACCAATGCTTGGTTTTGGGGAGCTACATCCGAGCCGAAAGAAGTGTTGCACACCTTCCTACAGCGATTTTAAGGTGAAATCGTCCACCTTTTGTTCCAAATGTAATAAATACAAATACGAACAGCGACACCATTAAGAGGCTGATCCACGGTCTTGTTAACAGCAAAGGTAAAACAAGGTTAGTCTATTTATGACCAATCTAGTGGTTCAAAACCACCATCAAGTGCCATTGTGCTACATACTTCGAGCAAAGCACATGATTGCGTCATACTTTAACTCTTAATTCGCGGTTGTGTTAACGTTTGACATTTTTTTTGTATTTTGTGCAAACTCCAAATGGGAGTAGAATTTAGCCCTTAGCTCGTAGCACTGCAAACCAAACTTTAACTTTTGTTCATTTATGTCATATGTTAATGTCAAACTGTAAATGCGAGTAGAATTTTGCTCTTAGCCCGTAGCCATTACAACTAAATATTAATCTGTATTATGTACGGCTTATGTTATTTACGGATTGTCGTTTTGTATTTCTTTTATTTGTGTATATGTAAAACCAACGAATATAGTATATTACCTTCATGTGAGCAGTCTTAGATTTTATTCCTGGCGCGGTTGGAGTATTTATTATCAGAATTGTACTTGTGTACTAGACAAGCTCGGGGAAAAACTGCGTTGGTACCCATAGTCACTACTGAGGTAACAAACGGGTTTTGTGCATTACCGTTTGAGCTAGCTAGGAACTTTATGGCCATTATAATTAAAATAATAAAAGAGTGTAGAAACGTTTTGCTTCAATGTTCTTCAATGATTTAAGTGGCTTATATCTAATAAATGCCATTGCCCCAGTCAAAACATTTGTGTAACATTAAATTTTTCAACCTGGTAGAATATACAATTATTTGATACCACTTTTGAAACTATAATTAATGATAATGTAGGTTTTTCAGACTTTACAAAACCTACAGAAAAAATTGGCATTGAAAGGTTTTATAAAGCCCAGAATTGAATTCAATTCAAGATTATCCCCAACGAACAGTTCCAAATCAAAACATTTAAAGTGATTCCTGTAGTATGTAGGAACTTTATTTCAGATATTAATAAATTAATAATTAAAACATCATGTTCTCCATTCTTCTATCTTTCGATTGAAATAACGGATCCAAAAATATGTTTTTACACAACTGCTTCAGAAAGTAGACATCAAAATGGCAGCTTAGTATGATATTATATCGTACTAATCACCGTAACGGCAAGGGCTTGCTATGTTTGTTCCTATGGTTTGTTGTTTAGAAAAATTAAGTGTCGCAATTGTTCCACCAATAGCACAATCGATTTTGAAAATAAATTGAGCATAATAAATTAAGTATTATGTTATGCGGTCGCCTAAAAAATAGTGAAAGTGTAATATCTGTGCTCGTGGGATTGATTTATTCCTCTGCGCCTCGTGTATCAAACGCTACACTGGCACGGTATTTGCCACTTGTTATCATTCAAAGTACTTCACTCCAGTTTCCCTAATTATATTCAAATATTGTAACGGTAAGAGAGTAAATTTTTAGGGCTCGCCAGCTAGCTGCAGAGGAGACTGAATGCAGTTTTTTTAAATGATGTAATTTCCGAATAACGCCATGAGCGCCAACAAGTTATTCAATTACAACAAATATACTCAGATAGGTCAAGAACCCATAAACTCAGAGTAAATCGTGCATTCAATTACACAACATCTGGAATACAGAAGGTACCAGTAACGAACTTAGACACTAAAATATTATAAGTTGTTATTTTGCGTGACCTATTAAAAAGGAAAGGGGCACCCCAATTTAAGGTTATCATAGCACTACAACTACTCAAACACATATAGAACCACTAAAATATTAGATACAGTTACAGTTTATTTTATCAGGTTTGTGGTACGAATATCGCAACTTATTAGATTGCACTATTTAACTGAGAATTTTACGTTTATGCCGGAGGTGATGACCCTTGGCGCCAAACGGGCTCGAAGAAGCGGTTTCGAGAGGTAAATCGAGGACTTCAAACAGCTTACAGCAGCGGTTGCAGGCAGTCAACGCCAGCAAAAAGTCATTCACGAAGCCCTCCGGGGAGGCTACTCCAAACTCGAACTAGGCTCTCCTGGCACTGGAAGATCACCAAAGCCTCGTAAGCCCCGGGTGGCGTTTGTAGTAGCATCCTCTAGCAAGCAACGGTACTCGTTGTTAACTTGTATCGTGTAATTGAAGTATTTCGCCCCGTAGGTGACGCTAAAAAACGCCAGATAAGGGTCAGCTTATTGAAATTACCTTATCACAATTTGAAATGGAAGAAATTTACACTCACCCTGTATAATTATACAGGCGAACAGCCAATACGACAAGGAAATTCTCTGTTCTTAACCCGTTCTAAGACGTGGACGAAATTACCAAAACAGTGCTCAAGGCTCTAACCTGCATATCAGCAAAGCTTCCTCACAAAATGGTCGACGAAATCTGAAACTAAAATTTAATGTAGATCAGATAGGAATGAGTCAACTGAAATATGCTTGTTGTTTCAAGGGGTTGTAATTGTATAAATTATTTTTTATATAGCAGACTAAACGTCAATCTTAAAACATGTATAGTGTTAAGTTGGTTGATGATGATATTCTGGTGTGCAAAACTATAAAACTTTGATTTGCTAGGTAAGATTTTGTTACAAATATAAGGCTAAAGCAGTTACGTACTAGTAGTAGTCTAGACTAAATCTGAAGGGCATGATGTAAAGACTGATCCACTAATTAAATTAACAATCGAAATATGTAAAATTAATGAAGACTTTAATTCTTTCGAACCAATAAACATTTTAAACAAAAGTTTTTTACACATTAAATATGTTGAAAGTCACATCTATTGCTTTCATTAACTTGTCAACCTTATAAAGTATGTCATTAATAGAAATCAAGGCTTCATATTTCTGTAGATGTCTAACAAATTTCTTGCAGATCCAAATATCTCGATTTTTTCGCTCTAGGTAAGGTTTTATGACAGTTTCCTACTTAATATGTGATAAAACTTTTCCGAATTTCTAGTTTTGATAGTTTCCACTTAATTTTCTTTGATTTTCCTTTAGCATTAACATTTTTTTTTCAAACCACTATTGAAGAACTATTAATCCCATAGCTGTTCCCTCGAGTGATATCCAAACCTGCTACTTTGGAGCACATACCAGTACCAATATTATACTTTTAAAAAACTTTAAAAAGCATTTCAAAATGTTGAAAATGCTTTTTCAGTATATACTCCATTTTCGAAAATTGAAATACAAACGAAAGCAAACCTATGATTTTTCTTTTAGTTATAACTTTCATATGGTATGGATATACAAAAAAGTTATATGCTAAAGTAAACCGAGCTGTGTTGACTAGTGGTTACTACGTCCGCTTAGCATTCGAGAGGTCGTGGGTTCGGTCCCCGTGGCCGTCTGCTCTGATTCACGTTTTTACGTGGTTTTCCTAAGTCAACAGAGTACCTTCTCTGAGTCGCATGCCGGGGCAGTACTTCTCCACCTTTCCTGACCTCTCTTCCATTCTCCACCTTTCCTTTCTCTCACCCATTCTGAAATTTCCGTTAATGGTTGAAGAAGGACGCAAAGTCCCTATAGCAGCCCGCTTCCAGTTGGGGTAATTGAAGTGACCCTGAACCTCTACCTTTTTGCTAAGGTAACGGCTTTTATTAAAATCAGGGCCCACAAGAACACTCAAATGAAAAATAACTACTTTGTAGCTAAATGACAACTTGAAAATAGCTACTACTGACATTCATTTACCTACCTACCAAAAAAGTTAAAAACTAATATCAAAAAATTGAAGAACAAAAAATATTGGAAAAAAATCAATTGCTCTTATAATTAATTACTCGTTCACGGCTAAGTACAGGTTTTAGTAACAAATTTCGTTCACTTTCACAAATAAACTTTAATATAACAAAAAAAACGCTATTTACATTATTAAAAAATAAATCAAAAGAAGGAAGTCAAGAGTAATAACATGCAAAAAGTTCAATAAATCTAACATACCACAAAACAAAGGATATCCAATTAAACGCGATATAATTACTTTGAACTATTATTGCATTGAAATGATTGCAGTAGTTAAAAGTGACTGTACGTATTATAAAATACAAGGAATTTTCTATAAATTTGGTTAACATCGGCCAAAGAAGGAAGTCAAGAGTAATAACATGCAAAAAGTTCAATAAATCTAACATACCACAAAACAAAGGATATCCAATTAAACGCGATATAATTACTTTGAACTATTATTGCATCGAAATGATTGCAGTAGTTAAAAGTGACTGTACGTATTATAAAATAC